>JABAKD010000018.1:6958221-7118221 GCA_012845835.1 Undaria pinnatifida
AAGTGGGCGACAAAGTATTACTGCATCGCCCGTACCACGAAACTGACGGACCAAACCCCAAGCTCGTTAGCTCTTGGCATGGCCCGTATACCGTCAGAGCTCAGCTCTCCCCTGTTATTTACCGTGTATCAAAACCGAACGAACCGGCCGAAGTTACGGTCCACTTAGGTCGGATGAAACAATTCGTCAAACCCAAGTCATCACCTGCCCCTGACTTTGAGGCACTCGATGATATGTTCCTCGGAAGCACCCTACCCGTCCCTGATCTTGATGGCTCAGTGCACACCGTCACTATCGGCCCGTATGTCATCGAAGCAATCGGTGGTCATAAGCGGGGGGTAGGTGCAGCGTCGGTGGAGAATTTCCAATACCACCTCAAACTTAAAGGTCAACCACCACATTGTGGTGTATGGCGTCACTACAGCACTCTTCCTCAATGCAAGGAGATGATCGAATCTTACCGTGCTGTAATTCTGTCACAAAATCCTTCGGCTTTCGACCCACCCGGGAAGAAGAAGCGAACCTATTCTAGATCGGATCGCGACGAAGGTAACACGTAGGGCATGTATACGCGCGTTGTCATATATATGTTTTTTCCTTTGTGATTTGATCGCGTCGGTTTTGCAACAACCGATGCCCGGCGCCCACGTGTTTTAGTATTTCCTGTAGCCGGCAGCCCTTCATGGCTTCCTTTGATTTTCGATTGTCTTTTGTCCTCCGTGCGAAGTACCGCGCATGCGTGCCTGTGGTTATCTTGTTTTCGAAGCATGACCACTGATCATGTATGTTTTTTTTTTCTATTGACTTCTTAGTGAGGTACAATAGCGTCTGTCGTACGCCAGTTGACTCCCCGCGTCGTTACGCGCCCTTGTGTCCTCGCACGACCTTTGGAACCGGTATCAATTTGTGTACTCTAAGCAATATGGAGCTTTGCTTGCCAGAAATCCGAGTGGAATAGCCTATTAGTCGCCTTTGTGTTGCATCGTTTACGTCGCCTGTTGGCACTTAGTCTCCACGAGACCCAGATGATTAATTGACTACTCGTTTTTTTTTCCGGAGTGGCTTTCAGCCACAGGGGGGTCGGACAAGATCCGAGCTAGTCGAGAGGAAATTCATAATAAACGAGCAAACACCATTTCTTGTCTACTGGCTCCACGGGCATCCACGCCCAGTCTTTTTCCACCGGAATGCTTTTAAAAGCCCGGGTGATTGGATATGAGACACATGTTTGTTGCAGGGTGCATTTTTCTGCGAGGTTTAGGTTCATTTCAACCTCCAGAAAGGCAACAAACTTCCGTCTGACTTCTGGCTACATACATGCCGTCACTTAGCATCGGCCTACTCATATGGCTGCTTTGCTTTTCGCCATGAATTTTCGTTCGTCAGTGCTTCCGATCGCATCAATTTTTATCTGGCCATGATGCGTCAATGTTGCATAGCACACTCAGGATACGTCAAAACGTCTTTCGCGCGACGCTTTCAATACGCTTTGCGTATATTTTCCGTGCTAGCCACTTGTCCTGCAGGCCGCAGCAATGCTGTGTTTGGTTAAGCACAATTGTCATTACTCCTCCGTTATTCGATCCTGAACAATACTCTGGTTTACTACAAGTATTTCCGGAACCTTTTCGGTACTACGTCGTTCATACTTTCGAAGATTTTGAGGAGACTCTTTGAAATAGCGTCTTAGGAAGGTTGGATTACCAGAGCCTGTGTTCCCATTGCTCTGTAATTTTGATGGAGTGAGCGCTCTAACACCATCAAAACTGGGGGGTAATGTGGGTCACAATGCTCTGAACCCAACCTGCCTACTTGCGTCTGAACACAAATTCTAGAACCTTCAGGAACGTTCCGCACGTTCTCCTAGAAAGATCGTCTCTCGGAGCGATGTCGTTCTCACTCACACTCCGAGCCACAAGGAAGGGTACAACATCCCGAGGAACCTCAAGACGTCTTCCCAGACGCTTCCTCAGCTCGTTGCCCCTTACTTTCGTCCGAGAGGAGTGCGAGGGTGCACCCTCGCACACCTCTCACACTTCCTACTGTCCCCATCTCGACCTGAGATTCTTCTGTCTCTCTACCGAGCACGTCTACTCGTCCGGTGATCGTCAACACCGCCCACATTCTGCGGCCGTTGCCTTAGAGGAACGCGTGTACGCACAGCGTTGGAGATTCGCACCTCCCTGCGGTGTTCTTGAGTACAAACCCTTATTATTATTATTATTATTATTATTATTATTATTATTATTATTATTATTATTATTATTATTATTATTATTATTATTATTATTATTATTATTATTATTATTATTATTATTATTATTATTATTATTATTATTATTATTATTATTATTATTATTATTATTATTATTATTATTATTATTATTATTATTATTATTATTATTATTATTATTATTATTATTATTATTATTATTATTATTATTATTATTATTATTATTATTATTATTATTATTATTATTATTATTATTATTATTATTATTATTATTATTATTATTATTATTATTATTATTATTATTATTATTATTATTATTATTATTATTATTATTATTATTATTATTATTATTATTATTATTATTATTATTATTATTATTATATTATTATTATTATTATTATTATTATTATTATTATTATTATTATTATTATTATTATTATTATTATTATTATTATTATTATTATTATTATTATTATTATTATTATTATTATTATTATTATTATTATTATATTATTATTATTATTATTATTATTATTATTATTATTATTATTATTATTATTATTATTATTATTATTATTATTATTATTATTATTATTATTATTATTATTATTATTATTATTATTATTATTATTATTATTATTATTATTATTATTATTATTATTATTATTATTATTATTATTATTATTATTATTATTATTATTATTATTATTATTATTATTATTATTATTATTATTATTATTATTATTATTATTATTATTATTATTATTATTATTATTATTATTATTATTATTATTATTATTATTATTATTATTATTATTATTATTATTATTATTATTATTATTATTATTATTATATTATTATTATTATTATTATTATTATTATTATTATTATTATTATTATTATTATTATTATTATTATTATTATTATTATTATTATTATTATTATTATTATTATTATTATTATTATTATTATTATTATTATTATTATATTTTGCCCTTCGACAATATACGTACCAGGTAACGTAGATGTCGTTCCGATGTAAATCGAATATCCTTCCATAAAGCAGCAGTAGTACCTAATATGAAGTCGAATGATCGCACCATAATGCAGTGTTTTTTTCCTTTTTTTCTTTTTTTTTCACACTTTCACTTTCCAGCTTCTGGACAAGCCGTGGTCACAGGTGTCTTCCCTTCTCCCCCCCGGTTCTTGCCTTCAATGTTTGTCGCGCATAGGGTTCAGCAATCCCACTGCTCGTCGATTTTTCATCGAGTGTTGCTAACTCACCCTCTCGCGCTTTCCGCAAGACAATTTGTGCACAAGAAAAAGTCCCAACGAATTATACGAGTATGCACTCGGCGGGGCTCGAACTCACGAAACTGACCTATTATACCAGGCTCGAGGATAACCTGATACGCCACCGGGGCGACCGGCTCTTCCGCCAACCATTTGATAATTTCCTTCCCCGACATCTTCTCCTTTTATCTACTGTTTCCTTTCCCTAAATATGTTTTAGCAGAGAGTAAATATAGGGTTGTACAAGGGCTCCGCATGGGCGCCGGCATTCGCCGGCGCCCATGCTTCGGGTAGGGCAGGGCAGCACTTCGACAACTTAAGGTGTAGCTGTCCGATTTGGCATGCATTGAACTTTAAAGTAATGCCAAGGGTTTAATACGTACATGGGATTCTAAAAGTCTTGCTTTGACAAAAGAAAAAACGTAATATTATACAACAAAGAAGGCAAGGATAGGCGAAACAAACTGTTAAATGCGCCGTCACGTAATAGTTGGCGTTTATCAAACAAAAATACCGAAAAGAGTATTATTGAGAACCTGCGTCGCCTCTAGGCGGAACAAAAGAGGCCTTGGCATTAATGAAGAGACTGCACTGCTGTCCCCGTGGCAATGGAGGTTCGAAGTCGACAGGATGCAAAGTCGGTTTGCATCAAACGTCGACATGAGGACATGTCAGCCGGCGAGGGTTTGGAAGAAGATTGCTTTGTTTGTTACGTGAAGGCTGTCGCATTGATTGTTCTGCGTGGTCGCGGGCGAGGAGGAACACGTAGAAGAGGAGGGCGATCTCTCGTTGAGGCGGCGTTGTCTAAGATTGGTGCGGGGGTGGCTTTGCTCGTACGGGAGGTTGGCGTAGCGCTTCTTCTCTGTTTTTTCTCGGGAAGGCGGGATATGTGTGTCTACTGTCTTTTCTTCGTGGGGACTTTCACGTTGTCGAAATTGGACGCGTCCCCTCAATGCATAATATCCGGAGTGTCTCTACCATGACGACTGCTGATAGTGCCATGCGTATTTCCTAGAGACTGACATATTATTTACTGGTAGTAATAATATACTTTTGCAACATTTTTTTTTCTTCATCCCATTTATTATCCCCGCACCACTCTCGCGCTCCCTCCCACTAGTAACTCAGATCCGGGGTCAATAGCCGGCCCTCCTCCTCCCTCCCCACTTCGGCACGTGCTTTCATTTTTACAGCGAGGAGAATCCAGCATTTTCTTCCCTCGTCGACTCGCGTCGAACCAACCCACGCTGCTAGGCGCTCTCAGCAGTTGATCCCAGTTTTTTTTTTTTTTAATTTTTGCAAATAAAGTCAAATCTCATCGTGGTGGGTGTCGAACTCCAGGACAACCAAACGTTAGTAGTATTCGAGGGTAAAACCACTATTATTAATAGACCACCGGGGCGGCCGGCTGACAAATGATTAAAACAAAACAGGATCTTTGCATAGAGATTACATTTCCTCCCTCATATTGTATGATATTACGATGGTTGACGCGACATGTATAGAATAAAGCGCCAAATACCTAAGTATCAGCGTACGCGGAGTTTTAGATATCATGAATAACGAACGACCGCGACGGCAGAGCACGGCAAAGCATAGCGCGTCGCTCTGCTGAGCTAGCGGTGCGCTGCTGAGCTGAGCCGCAGGGCATTGCAGGGCACTGCACGGCGCTTCGTTGCTGTAAGCTATAGCGCTGCGATGGGGTGCTGGGCGGTGTCGAGCTGATGAGCCAAGCCCAGATCTCGGCCGCTGAAGCTTCGTCAAGTACAAAACAAATGGTGCGAATCAAAGAAAAGCTATAGCTGGACCGTTCCGCAACTATTGCACAGGCGGCAAATTAGCGGCAAATGGTAGGAAGTTCAACATACTAGACAAAAAGGAAGAAAAAATCGCGAAAAAGGTCAAAATCGTGTTGGCAGAAAAACCAAGTTTGCAGGAAGCAGCTGAAAGGTCAAGAAACAGGCAATCTTTCAGTTGTTGTTGTTGTCGTTCTCACAGTAACTCGCATAATCAAGTCCGTGGTCACAGGACAGGCTCCAGTCACTCTGGAGCTGAGGAATCCCCTAGGGGAAAAACACAAACCAAAGGTGGTACACGCATAAATCACAGCTGACGCAATTCATGCCTCCACCAGAAACATATAAAAGTGAAATCTGGAGTCAGTCTACGATGTGCCAGGTCCATACCGGTGCATACGCCTCATTACTCGCGCCTGGAAAAACCGACTATACCGCTTGCCAACCAAGAAAGACTACCACGTATATACTACACGTGGTATCTATCGCTACGCATGCGCACAACAGACGCAAGTCAATTGGAAAAAATAAACAAAGAAGAGAAAGGAAAGGAAATGGGTGCATGGGGCCAAGAAAAAGAAAAGGTAAATGAATTTTGGGGGGTCTACTTGCGAGTCTGCCACCAGAACGGGATGTCACGTGGTTTTTCGACGATCTACAGCAGTACTACGAACGACTTCCGATACACCCACCGAAGCACGGACTACCGGCGAATTACGCGATCGACAGCTGGCCGTGGTTGTCACGTGTCTCTGTGTTGGGGGGCCCTGTGCGCTGCCTCTTGTTGGCTCTTGTTTGGGTAAAACATGCGGTGTGCTCGATGGTCTCACGGCACCGGAATCAGAACGTCCGCTCGTACGACGTATCATTCTTACAGGAAATAAATGTAATACCTGGTATTTTTTTCTCCATCAATATGAACATAAAACGGTTGTTATTTTTTGGACAGAGTGATGCGTGTACTACTAAACTTGCCAACGGCACTCGTACTGCACTTTGAGCTATCTGCTAAGGTTCTGGTTGCTACTAGTTGCTGCTGTATGTGCTAGAAGTTTCGCCCTTCGGCTACTGCTGCTGCACCTGATGTTGTTTGTTTGCCAATGTTGTCAGTTGGCGTTCATGCTCGTCGTACATACTGCTGTTCTCACCCACTACGTACGGGTTTCCTCGTACCTCGACCGCACGACGACGAGCTCAAAACAGAAGGGAGGTGGCATGAAATGGCATGGACAATGGCCACATAGAAGCGAGCACAGCGGGATAGTTCGCTGCGAATCAACCGCACTCGTTCATGCCTACAGCAGAGGCTGCCTGGAGTGTCAGCGGCCGTGCTAAAGCCAAGGCCAAAGGCCGAAGAGACGGCTCTTCTGCCTGCTTGGTTTTGTCTCGAGATGCTGTTATATATAGACTATTGGACAGAGTGATGCGTGTACGACTAAACTTGCCAACTGCACTCGTACTGCACTTTGAGCTATCTGCTGTGGTTCTGGTTGCTACTAGTTGCTGCAGTATGTGCTAGAAGTTTCGCCCTTCGGCTACTGCTGCTGCACCTGATGTTGTGTGTTTGCCAATGCCGTTAGTTGGCGTTCATGCTCGTCGTACATACTGCTGTTCTAACCCGGTACGCAAAATTCCAAACATTATCACGTACCGTTTGGAAATGATGCCAATTTTGTAAATCATTCAGGCGTTGCAGCCATTAAGATTCAACAATTTTTCCAAAATTCCTCCTCGACACTCGCTCGTCTCGCTCGGCACCCGTCCGCGTTCACGTCGATGTGCGGAACGGACACGGCAGGGCAAGGGGCGTTGGAGCCGCCCCCCGAAGGCGGCGCTCGAACCAAGCCATATTCGACCGAGAATTCCAGTTCCGCGAATCGCATACTTAGGCCAAGACAAAAAACTCCTGACCAAAGTCCATGACACCAAGGAATGACTCGATATTCAAGGAATGATTTTATATATATTTGTATCGGGTGTCGTTTTTTTGGAGCCGCAGTTCTGGATTATTATATAGGATCGAGTACGGAAATCGGGGGATTTGGTATGGCCCACGTGTGCTTCCAGCACTATGCGACGGCAAAAATATCCAAAACTGCTCAAAACACTACTTTAGACGCTAACCCTATAGGGTAAGACCCTAACCCTACCCATAGAACTATGTCCGGAAAAATCCGACATTTTTTTTGTTGTTGAAAATTGGTCGACCGCATTAAAACCCACAAATATCAAAATCTTCCCCCGATGTCCATACGGTACTCTATCCTAGATAATAATCTACATGTGTCGAAAAGGCTCATGTGTTTTTAGCGCCCCCAGCTATAATAGCACACACGCATGCACATGCACGCTGTCCGATCCGTGCACGCATGCAGCAGCCATGTGCTTTACGCCATACCTGGTATTACTTATGTAAAATTCTGTATCTGTCAACCGCCAACGGCTATAATATACGATACTGGGCACCAGGGTCAGTGGCGTGCGGGGATCTACCTGGATATCATACACCATGCTATTAATGCCCCCCTCTCCTCCTTATTATTGTTGTTGTTGTTATTAATATTATTATGGTATAAAGCCATCTTTTCTAAACCGTTTCTGGATCTTAAAATGAACGCTTTCGGGTCTCAAAAACGGTTTGCCTATCTATTATAATAGAACCGAAACGGGTGATTTTTCCTGCTTCCATTTTTGGATATCGTTTTGGGTCGGTCTCCACCCGAAAGGGTCCATTTTCGGATAATATCCCCATCCGAAAATGGCATCCGAATTTGGTTTTCAACATGTCATTGGAGGCAACAAGGGTAGAAGCAAGCCGAAAACAGTCGTAGTGCTGTAGTAGTGCAAGGCACCAGACACGCATCAGACACATCTATCTGCTGAGAAAGCAACACGCATCATAGGCGTACTCGTTGTTTGTGATAGCGGCATGTATGTATCAACTGTACTGCGGTGAAACTCTGATTGGTTGGTTTGAATAGCAGAACTGTTGATTGTATGTTGTTGTACCAGAATACTCTTCTTGTGGTGCTACGGTACTTCGGTAGATTGTACATGTGCACGAGTTATACATCGGACCGTAGTGGTGTGTACGGTACGTTGGTATGTCGGTACGTTGGACACATTGACGAATAGGAACATTCCTGTAGTGTTGCTGACACGATATAGCTTGTCTCAACGAACAGCCTAGCAATAAGTTACAGTTACATACGTTGTGTCACGGAGGTAAGTTACAGGGATCGTCTCGTGGTATCACCCACGAGCAGCCCCACGGGTATGTACGAGTAGGCACTATGCGAGGAGGTTTAGGTATTCGACTACGAGCGGTTGTTACTGGGCTGCGGAGAGTTGGCCCACATGACCCACTCCACTTTCTGACCTGTCTCTCCAGACATTGGTCTCTCTAATATAATACCTTTCTCCAGAAGCCACTGATTTACCAACACGCTATAGCGCTATCGGTCGACTGCTGTACGTCCCCCTGGACTGTGTTCGACGAGACTGTGAGGGCGGCTTGATCAACCGGCCTCGTCATGGCTGAACAGGAGGGAGGCGACCCTGCGGCAAACCAACAGGGTGACCCGCAGGGCTTTGGTGAGAGAATGGATTCCTTTGAGTCTCGAGTGTCTCAAATGCTGGATATGTTTTCTAACCAGCAGCAGATGCTCCAGACAGTTGTTGAGACACACCAGAGGGAGAATGTGGAGTCCTCTAGTTCGCGTGCTGCGCCGCGAGGCATCGAACTAGAGTCTGGTGTGCACCAATCGGGTGCTGCCGGTAGGACCGCGGGGAGTACGGGAGGCGATACCCTAGGCTTTGGCGTGTCCGGGAGTAGGGGTTTTGTAGACCCAGGCTTGAACCCGCGTGTTTCTGATGAGAATCGTTCCTCTGTTCCTGCAGTAAACTTTGGTTCGGTTGACGGGACTGTTGGTGGGGCTTTAGGTAGCCAGTCCTCTGTTCCGCCCACTACCTCAGCAAGTGAGTGGTGGGGAAAAGTCGCTAGTGGGAACACACTGATCCCAGCGGCTGACAGTAGTTCGGGGGAGAGCTTGGGTGGGGGTCTTTTCAAGAAAGTTCCCAAGGCTCCTGAATTTATCGGTACTGATGTATCGTATCCTTCATGGTCGCAGAATTTTCTGCTCAAAGCTCGTCACTACAATCTGAGCGAGCCGTTCACCTGTGATATCGACATTAAAATCGACGACGTTAATTTCGACTTGACCCCTTGGGTAAAGAAGGGATACAGCGTTGGTGTACTGCGTCAGCATGAGATTGCTTGGTGGTTTCTGTTCGATTGCTTGAAGAAAGACAGCCACAAAAACATGGCAAGGCAAGCTGGTTCCCCGTATAAGGCTTTTCGCGCGCTCAAGGATCACTTTCTACCGTTGAGTCAGAGTCAAATTCGAGTGCAGGAAGAAAAACTGAAGTCTCTGCGCATGCGTCCCCACGAGAATCCCACAACTTTCTTTTCATCCATCAGAGAGACGCTTGGTGTGTTGACCATGCTTGAAGTAACGAAGGATGATCGTGAAGTGTGCAATCTCATGCTGGAAGGACTGTCCCCCGAGTTCAAGACTTTACGTGAGACTCTTGTGGTGTTCTGTTCGAATGACCCCTCTTTCATCGAGACCAAAGTGCGTGAGCGGTACCTAGACTTGCAAGCACAGGGTGGTTCTAAGAAGCAGAATAGTGTTGCTCTGGTGTCTAGGCCTGCGAAGAAGAAGAGTAACTTCAAGAAGCACAACAAGCAGAAGTCTAACTCTGAGTCTGATTCCTCGAAGGAGTCTTTTCAGGGGGTGTTACAAGTGTGGGGAGGTGGGTCACATGAAGCTCGACTGCAAGGCTCGCATCATCCCTCATCCTTCCCAGACTGGAAAGCCCGAGGCCGACGAGGATGAGAGCGGGTGTTCGATGTCGAAGGCTGTTCGGAAAGGAATCGTTCGGGAAACTAAAACTCGATCGGATAAAAAGTTGGGCAGAGTTTTTGTTGACCTGGGAGGAAGGAAGGACATTGCGTCGGAAGGGGGAAAACATTACCCCATGATTGTGAAGGATGATTTCACGAGACGTGCATGGCTGTATTCCCTGAAAAATAAATCAGACGCTGGCAGTGCTTTCCGGAGTTTTCTTGCGAGTGTGCGTGCTGATGGTGTCCCGTCATTGGTTGAGATTGTTAGGTCTGACAATGGTGGGGAGTTTTTCGGGGGGGAGTTTGCATCTGTGTGCAACGAGCTTTTGATCAAACAAGAGTTCACACCGGCTTATAGTCCGCAATATAATGGTGTTGCAGAGCGTGGGCTGGGATTGATAGAGGAGGCCGCGATGGCGGCTCGTATTCAAGCTAAAGTTCTTTTTGGGCATGTACAGTTACCTAAGACTGATAAACTCTGGGCTGAGGCTATGCACTGGGCTTGCGAAGCGATGAACCACACTGCGTGTTCTGCTAACCCTGAATCCAAATCGCCGTATGAAATGTGGTATGGTGAACCTCGTCCCGCTAGACCGTATCCCTTTTTTAAGCCCGCCTACTGTAGGTGGCAGCGACCGTCAAAGCTGCTGCCGAAGGGTGAAAGTTGTTTTTATGTCGGTCCTTCGAGAGACCACCCGCGTGATTGTCATAGAGTACTTACGAGGGCTGGTACTATTCAAGAAACGAGGGATGTGACGTGGGAGGTGCTGCCGTCACAGCTCCTTCCGCTGCAACCTTCTTTGCCGATAGAGGTAGCAGAGGAGGGAGGGGAGGATAGTGACGACGATGTTGAAACCGAGATATGGCCGCTTGTGGGAAGAGGAGTCGCTCACACACTTTTGAAACGTGATGCCGTGCCCTCTGGTGCGGGAGTCGAGGAGGTTGAGAGTGTTGGCGCAGGTAGTATAGGCCCGTCCTTTTCTGTTCCATCTTCCCCTGCTGAACCGTCTGCCCCCGTGAACATTTCTTCTGGTAGTGTAGCTCCTTCTGTGTCTTCGCCTGTGAATGACGGGGAGGGCCAGGGAGGGCAGGAATCAGGAGAGGTAGAGATGGGGGATCTGGGAGGGGATGATGAGGTAGAGTCGATGGGGCAGGGAGGGCATGATGATGAAGAGTCGATTGGGTCGGGAGGACTGGTAGAGGCGGAGGCATCCCCTCCAGCCGCTCGTCGTCCGCGGCATGTGGCCGAGCTTGCTGACTTTAATACTTCCGCGCGTGAAAATGATGAAGTGAGAGAAGGTAGGACTCGCGCGCAAACTCGTGCAGTCAACCAGCAGAGTGTACCCGGCCTCATGGCCACCCTAGGACCCATCTTCGCGACAGAGGTCGTGTACTCATTGTTGTCGGAGCAGAGAGCAGGTGATGAGACGGAATTGCCGAAAGAACTGGTTCAGGATGTAGAATCGGAGCCTGGTAGTTATCAGGAAGCCCAGCGTTCGAAGTACGCTAAGATTTGGGACGGAGCCAGGTCTGCCGAAATTGAAGGCTTGATAAGAGCAGGAACGTTCACGTTGGCAGTAAAAGTCCCGATAGGCTGTAATGTGATTGATGCTAGATGGGTTTTCAAGTGGAAAGCAGACGAAACAGGAAAGATAGTGAAGGCCAAGGCTAGGCTTGTAGCGAAGGGCTTCAAGCAGAAGTATGGTGTGGATTATCTTGAGGCATTCTCGCCTACCGCAAATGCTGCATCTTTACGATTGCTGATAGTGTTGGCGTGTTTGTACAATTTGGAATTACTCCACTGGGATATTGAGCAAGCATTTGTTCAGTCGGAATTGGATCACGAGGTGTTCATGAAGTTGCCTCCTGGCTGCGGGTCGATGTCAGGAAAGGTTGTCCGTTTGAACAAGAGTTTGTACGGGTTGAAGCAGGCTTCTAGGACATTTTACAAGAGGCTGGTGTCGGAACTGAAGAGGATTGGTTTCGAGCAGTCAATGTCTGACCCCTGTGTCCTGCGTTTCATGATGGGAGACGAGGTATTGGGGATGGTCGCGATCCACGTGGATGACATTCTGTATGCAGGAAGTAAGAGCCTTGCCAAGGTGGTTGTGGCAGCACTAGGTGACTCTCTTCCTACGAAGGACTTGGGGGAGGTCAAGTTCTTTCTAGGTTGTGAATATATTCGCGACCGTGAGGCTGGTACGATTGAGATTTCTCAGGAAAGTTATATCAGGAGTGTTCTCGAGAGATTCAATATATGTCGCACCAACTCGATCCCTGCTTCCCTTGCCAATGATAACAGGTCCGTGATGGAGGATGAGGGGGCAGGAGATGTGCCGTTCCGAGAGGTGGTGGGGAGCCTGATGTGGATAGCCAGCCAGACAAGGCCCGACATCGCGAATGCTGTGCGGGCGGTGGCGAGGCATTCTCACGAACCAAAGAGGAGCCACTGGAAGGCAGCTTGCAGAAGATTCTCAATTATCTTCTGGAAACGGCGCATCTGACTTTGAAGTTCAAGCAGGATAGTTCGGTAGACGCAGGCACGTTGGTGTATGTAGATGCTGACTTTGCAAGTAGGGCCACTGACCGTAGATCAGTTTCGGGTGCGATGGTTTTCGTGGCGGCGATGCTTGTAGTTTGAATTTCTAGGGCGCAGAAATGCGTTTCACAGTCAACTTCAGAAGCAGAGTATCTTGCGATGGGAGATGGTGTAAAGGAGGCTCTGTTTGTAAACGGAATGCTTCAGTTCCTGAGGCCTAGTGCGAAGCCTCGTAAGATAGATGTCCTTGAAGACAACGAGGGGGCGATTGCGCTCGCAGAGAACCCGCTGAGCTCGAGTAGGAGTAAGCACATCGATGTGAGGCACCACTTTCTTAGGAATCTGACCGAGGAGGGTGTGATCGAAGTCACCCACGTCCCCAGCGAGAAACAACACGCGGACATCCTCACGAAGGCGTTGCCGAGAGATCTTTTTGAAGTTCACCGCGACTTTGCACTTGGTATCAAGAAGTAGAAGTCTGAGTCGTTTTGTTTTTGTTTTAGTTTGATATGTATTTGGTCTGGTAGATACAACAGCCCCTAGGGAGGGTGTTTGTGATAGCGGCATGTATGTATCAACTGTACTGCGGTGAAACTCTGATTGGTTGGTTTGAATAGCAGAACTGTTGATTGTATGTTGTTGTACCAGAATACTCTTCTTGTGGTGCTACGGTACTTTGGTAGATTGTACATGTGCACGAGTTATACATCGGACCGTAGTGGTGTGTACGGTACGTTGGTATGTCGGTACGTTGGACACATTGACGAA
Source organism: Undaria pinnatifida (assembly GCA_012845835.1). Lineage (NCBI taxonomy): Eukaryota > Phaeophyceae > Laminariales > Alariaceae > Undaria > Undaria pinnatifida. The sequence goes on from JABAKD010000018.1 coordinate 6,971,760, forward strand.
TAGGAACATTCCTGTAGTGTTGCTAACACGATATAGCTTGTCTCAACGAACAGCCTAGCAATAAGTTACAGTTACATACGTTGTGTCACGGAGGTAAGTTACAGGGATCATCTCGTGGTATCACCCACGAGCAGCCCCACGGGTATGTACGAGTAGGCACTATGCGAGGAGGTTTAGGTATTCGACTACGAGCGGTTGTTACTGGGCTGTGGAGAGTTGGCCCACATGACCCACTCCACTTTCTGACCTGTCTCTCCAGACATTGGTCTCTCTAATATAATACCTTTCTCCAGAAGCCACTGATTTACCAACACTCGTGGTGCTGCTGCTGCGTCCCGCTATTCACTGTCACACACCTCGGGCCTCACCACGAGCCGATAGGGTCGGATATAGTGATGGCGACCACTACGAGAGCCCTTGCCACTCTCCTCGCAGTCGCGATGGCACCATTCGCCAACCACAAGACACGCTACTACTACTACTTCTACTACTACTACTACTACTACTACTACTACTACTACTACTACTACTACTACTACTACTACTACTACTACTACTACTACTACTACTACTACTACTACTACTACTACTACTACTACTACTACTACTACTACTACTACTACTACTACTACTACTACTGCTACTACTACTACTACTACTACTACTACTACTACTACTACTGCGACTACTACTACTACTACTGCTGCTGCTACTACTACTGCTGCTACTACTACTGCTACTAATAATAATAATACTACTACTCGTACTTCTTGAGGACGACGACAGCCGCCGTCTTCCACATGTCGTTGTTGCTGCACTAGGTCGACGGGAGCGAGGGGGAAGGCAGCCCTCGTCGCATGACGCCCAAACGGCGTATTTTCCCTCGCCCCACCTACAAAGGTCCATCTGCGTGTGAGCTGAGATTGTCAAGGTACCCCGAGAGGGGTGCATGGTTGTCGGTGTTGGGAGGTGTTCTCCTTATGGTAGAGGTGTCTTTATTCGCCTCTCCTCATAGCTCGCTGACTAGACAAAACGAGCTGACTACTTCCACTTTCTGCCGACGACGCCATGTGTCAAGATATTCCGAGGAGGATGCGAGGTTGTCGGTGTTGGGAGGCGTTCTCCTCACAGTTACGTTGTATTTACTCATCTATCCTCATGGATCGCTGACTAGACAAAACAAGCTGACATTACTCTAAAATAATTCTAAAATATAGAGCAGAGCATGGCGGGGCAGTGACGATGTGGGGAGTCCAACATGGACCCCCACCGTCGCTTGCATTTTTACCCATCTATGATAACCTTGATGTGACCGTGACATCTAATATCACCTGGTTTCACCCCAACCATGGCATGGTTTCATGTCGAATCTATAGACTAGCCACCCATGGAGAGCAGTCCATAACAAGATGCTCTGATGCGGTGAACTCGTGCGAGTACGTAGTCGCTCGATAGCCGTTACTGGTTATTTTTCGGGAGAACTTTGTCCCAAAAACAATCTGTAAATTCGGGTCTCATTGTAAGAGTTGTCGACCCGATTCTGCCCATCTGATTCTGCGACCCGAATATCCATCTCATTTTTGGATTCGGATACCCTTCTATAAGAGATGGCCCAACAAAATCCCTGAAAAACGAACTTCCATACTCCGAACGGATCAGCTCGCCGTAGTTGGAGCTAGCTCTTTTCGACGGTAGCTCACCGGTAAGCTACGTTAGCTACACGAGCTGCACATGTGTACCCGGCTTGAGCTACGGGAGGGCAGCTCATCTGCAGATAGTTTGAAAGGGTGAGCGATAGTCGATAGCTCATCTGCACATACATGTTGTCAAAGCTTGAGCTATACGAGCTACATGAGCTAGCTCCTTTGTCCCGGGATGAGCTACAAGAGCTACGTGAGCACATTTTCCCGACTTGAGCTACAGAAGGGTACATTTTGCCGACTTGAGCTACAGAAGGGTAGCTTATCTGCACATGTTTTGCAAGGGTGAGCTATCATGGATAGCTCACCCGCACATGTTTTTCAAAGCTTGAGCTATACGAGCTACATAAGCTAGCTCATTTGGCCCTGGACGAGCTATAGGAGCCACATGAGCTACACACGTTTTCCCGGCTTGAGCTACGGGGGGCTAGCTAATCTGCACATGTTTCGAACGCGTGAGCTATACACGATGGATGATCTAGTTCATGACCTGTCTGGGGTTTGCAAAATTTTGACCTACTTGTTTTTTTCGTGATTTTATTTGCAGACTGTAGTGCTAGGGAGACGTTTTATAGCGTTGTTTTCACGTGGATAACATTCCTGATAGTGTTTGGGTGCTCTACGATCGTGTACTAAACGGGCAGCATGCATGCATACAGAGGTACTCTATTGTTGTAATACCCGTCACTGGTGGTACTACTGCTGCATCTGCTCTATCAGCTGTGCCGCAGTAAGGGTTTCACATCGCCACCCAATGGCAACATGGCCAACGAACGCACCGGCTCCGAGTTTTCGACTGCGCTAGCTCCGGCAAGAGCTGCTGGTGCTGCTATGCCAAGTAGACATACGCGGGCTACACGGCCAAAGGATGCTTCTGCTGTAGCTCGCAGCCATAAGCTTAATTCAATAGCCTTTACGAGATGTCTGGGTTTTTATCTCGGATGAAGTATGTAAATATCGGGGAGTATTTTCAAGTACCAGGTGCCAGGTATGAGTTTTACCGTGGTCGACCAAATTACAAAAGCGAAACGAAAAACGGTGGTTTTGTTTTTACAAAGTTCTGTGAGTAGGGTTGGGGTTGGGGTTGGGGTCGGGGTTTTGGTTCGGGTCAGCGGTTGGAGCTAGGATTAGGGTCTACAGTAGTCGGCAGTTTTTGATATTTTTCCTCATCACAATACCGCAAGCACACATTGGCCAAAACAACTTTCCCCGTTTTCCATAGTTTATCCTCGATAATTATCAGGAAGAGCGGGAAAGGCAGCTCCCTAGGTTTCAGCTTCCTAGATTTCACCACTTTGTCCGTTCTGCACGATTTTGTTTTTAAAGTTTTACGTGTTAACGTTATCCTTCAAACGGTCCTTACAGTGTCCGGATACATGGTACCAAATGCCAGCTACCACGTACCTCGGGTAAGAAATAGGGGTGCCAAAGCTTCGATAATGAATGGTGCCGAAGCCACAACAAACAACAGCCGGGCCTCATTAGTAAAGGGAATGCCCATCGGTGTTCCTCCCAAGTTGATACTCTCCTCCGAGAGGTCATGCTGTGTGACAAGTTCAGCGTGGAGAGCAAAAAAGCCGTCGCCAAAATCGTTTGCACAGCGACAACGCGATATCCCCTGCCCTCTATGCCTGCTTCAGGCAGTGCTCGTTCAGCCAAGCCTGACGGTCCCAAGCGGCTCCAAGACTGTCTCGTCAACCTTCGGGCGAGCTCATAGCTCCTTACACTCTACTGCTGCTGTAGTCGCCACTACTGCGCAAAGCTACGTATGGCCTACAGATCTCCGCACAGCGCACATCAGCATAGTATTTTTATAGCGATATGGAAGGCCCTGTGTCAAGCAAGGGGGGGTGGCTTCTACCGCCCCCGACTGACGTTTTGTATACTTTTTGTCAGGCGTATCGGGGGGGACGATGCCAGATACCCCCCCCCCCCTGTCTCCCCCCCCCCGCCCCTAAAATATAAATAAACATAATAGTTGGCCTCGGTTGGCACCGACGCTGTAAAACATTACATGTATAATGGGGTTGGCGTTGATTAGCAACGACGCCGTAAAACATGTTAGTCACTGCGTGAGCTAGACAACCAGGATACCCGTTTTTTTTTGTTGGCGGTCACCATGATGGTTATCGAGTGAGATCATATTGTGCGGGGTGGAGAACCCTAACTCCGCACAGGGGGAATGGTCGCATCACGTAGTGTGAATATGGTAAGGCACCCACGAGGCAGTTACATCGTAATACCCATAGCTGCCTCTGGAGTGGCCACACCAGAAAACAAAGTATAACTCATTGGCGCTGTCATCTCCATAACCAGGAAAGTAGGCACAAGGTGCCGAAGTCCGTCTCACGAGCGGTTCTTGGAAGGATGCAGTTCACCCTTCATGCGAGTCGCCCAACACCTCACGACGCTTCGTGCTTGGTGCAAGCAATGTCTGCCTGGTTGGTGAAAACCCGACGTGCTCCGTCCCGGCATAGTAGGGATGCGAGGGTCCATGGTCATACGACTACGGCCATGCACAAACTGAGTACACCCCCCCCTGTCTGGGGCTCGAAGTTCGACGTGTGGTGTCGGAAAGCATAAAGGAGCGTGCGCCCTCGCCAGGGTACATTGTTTTCTTCTTCATGTGTCTGTAAGTGTAATGTAATACGGTTCCAATACCCTGTCACGAAGGGGCAGTGTGGGGTAGGCCCGACTACTAGTATTATGTGCAGGTTGTTGTCTCTAGACGAAGCAAGCTTGAGCACTCACACCTGTTGATAATTTTGTCGTTCATATCATAGCTCTTGCGTCAGACTCAGATGGCTCCTCGAGAGTAGGGAATTCCTCTCCGAGATTCTTCCAGAGGAAATAGTAGCGCCTCCACAACTTTACAGAGGGAAAACGGTATAGGTATAATATTATAATACGGAGGGGAAACAGGGATGCCACAACAATAGCCCACCCTGGAGGTCGGTATTTGAAGATGCATAAGATGGCGAAGCAAGAGGGTGCTAAGTCCATCCGGAACCTCCGGAGCGCAATAGAATGAACGCTTTACATCCCACTTCGACACCTCTACGAATTGCAAGGCGAAGGCAGGATAATAATCTGCCCAACAAACCCAAACAGACGGGGAAAACGCTGGCAGGTCAACACGACGATACCGAGACATGGCCAAAGTTTGCCATGCTTTCGAAATTTCCTACTGTGCTCAAATTACTAGGAGCCAGCGCCAGCTTCTAAGTTACACGGCGCCCTAAAAAATGGACCCGTTTCGAGCTGGCTGAAGCTGAATCTACGACGAAGCGACCGAGATCCCCGAAAAGAAAGAGATTAAGACAACCATTTTTTGTTTTTCTAACGAAAGTATTCTAATCCCCATTGATTGCGACGACTTCTCCTACCGCCCACCAACGCACACAAGTTGACCACAGTCACGAGCAAAAAACCCTTATCTTTTAGCGGGCTCAAAATATTATGTGTCGTACGTTCTTGACTGCTTTATTTAATTATGTGCAAAATTGCGTTCTTACGTTTTGTGTGAAATTCGAGCCAAAAATTTATCAACCCCCAAATCCATTGGAACAGCGCCCACATTTTTTTTGGGACAAACTACCCGTGATAGCTTACTTGTAGGATAGCTTTCGCGGGAGTCAATGGGTTCGCGTACTGCCCCGCTTTCCAGTGCGTGCTTCAAGGTCTAAAGAGAGAAAGACAATTGGTGCCCGCAGTTTTCTGGTTTGGTCAGCTTGACATTATCGTTCGTTCTTGTATTGGCAGGAAAGCCGTCGAAGAGAGGACCTCCAGTGCCTGCTGAAATCCGTCTTGCTGTCGGCCTTCGAATGGTATACGGAGCTTCCCACTTCGAGGTCTGCGACAGGTTTGGGCTACCCCTCAGCTATGCGGAGCATTTGGTTGGGGAAGTCGTGGAAGCCATCAACAACTGTGAGCAGGTTGGCAAGAAGTTCCTTCCGAGGACGAAGAAGCTCTGCAGACGGTTCGCCGACCGTTTCGAGGTCCAGGTACGTGCCGGTACACTATGCCACCCCCCTCATGAGTCCCGCAAGAAAGCCTAAAAAATATGGGAAACTAGCAAACACGACAGCAGTTAATTTGTTTGGTATTGAGGTTAGTGTAGGACACACTCTTTGTCAAGAACGAACTCTAGCCTAAAACCGATAGCCTGATTTCTCATGAGTGAGCCGGTATTGTAAAGTATACGCCCACGATTGATGAGTAACACGATAAGAACGCTAGGTTTCAATTTTTGTGAGGCCCTTAAGAATCAGTGTATCGATATAAGTGACGTCTGTTATGCCACTTTGCATGCACTCGAGGATGTCTCGTAGATACGTTGCACAAAGCGATGCTGTGCAACCCGAAACAATCAAGTGCTTACACTTTTTCTAGCTTATTTTGGCGTGCCTAACGAGGCACAGGAATGATGTGTGTAGAGTAAATCGGAACAGTTTGCGACATACAAGCGTTTACGTGGCATAACTCGGCATAACGTACGCAGTACGCAACTGTTTTTTTTTCTCCGAGTTTAGCTGTAGCTGTTTTCACGTGGACAAGCTATTTCTATATGCTCGACGACATCCAGCACACCCTGACCCGTCATCCTAGAGAGATACAAGCTCTGTGGCCTAAGAAAATGCAAGACAGAGAACATCGAAGTCATGAAACGAGTCCCGCCGTATGAAGACGCTTGCTACGATAGAGGTGCACCACTTTTTTTCCAATACTACCCCTCAATTTGGGAGCTTAAGACCTCTCTAAGGCAACAACGGATTTGGAGCAAATCCTACACTGCTATGATACCGAATGGAAAATCCCATGGTCTCGGTACACAACAAAGAATCAGGCACAACAAAAATTGGTCTATTTGTGACGATTTTGGGTTAAGGAGCGCCGTCATTCAGAAAAATAAATAGCCGAAAAGTGCTGCCTCTATCGTAGCATGGTTCTAGGGCGCAGGACGAATTTCTCCAATTTGAGGGGGGCATCCACAACGGAAACGGCGGCTTTCGGAATATCTCTTCGAGATACGTCCAAAGACGCACCACTCGGCGTTTGAGCTGTGCCCGCTATGTCGAGAAAATTGCCGTTGAAAGAATGTCCGAAGGGGTGTCTTATCTTGCACGTTAACACACTAGTGGGTGCTGCCTTCATGTTTAAACGTGCTTTCTACCCGACGGCATCGGCACACCCCGTATCCGTCCCTATTATTTATCCTACAGACGCGCAAATTGTGTAGTTACCGACTGGAGCTTTGAGACGGAACCAGCTAAAACATTCTCAAATATATTGAGGAAAACACAGGGAATACTAACTTACCGCGTACGGAAATGCTTCTGCTGCTGCTGCTGCTGCTGCTGCGGATTTTGCCCCGGTAGGAGCCCAGGATGCAAGACGTGTTTCAACAGCAGGAAATGGCCATGTACAGGGGGTCCTGATTCAGCAGCCAAAGCTAAGTCCGTGCTGGACACTGCTGTTTGCAATTACCCCAGCCTAGACCACGACCACCAGCTCCCCGCTGTCGTCTGCTTTTTTCGGGTGTACGTACCATGGACATTTTCCTTGTGTTATTTGATTTGCAAGGGATACCAAAATGTCGTTTCCCCTTGAACGATTCCTGAGAACGGACGTGGAGGAGGAGGGAAGGGGTGGGGGCGGGGGGCGGGGGGCATGCGCGCCTACGAGGGTGTGCTGTCGGTGAAGATGTGTCCCCTCTTATTGCTTTCACGGCAGGTAATAGTTAGAAATAGTATAGTGTCGGTATGTATCGCCGGTTGGGGTGTGGGTAGGTTGTTGACAGTTGTTCTTTGTTTTACGGGTGGAGGTGTTATCTGACGTCTGGTAGTCGGTACTCAGTATATGTGCCGTGCGAATAGCAGTCTATTGTGGAGTTTCTTTACGGCAGACAGACTCTAATCGGGTGCGTTGTGTCCTGAACGATGATGGGCATAGAGGGCTTCGAGACAACCCTTGCCAGCGTGTTTTTTTTGCCACGTGTAAGAAAAGATACCCCACAATACTTATGGACCGCGAAACAACGGGCGATTTAAAACTTTTCTGGGCGACACAGCCTATTGACCGCTTTGGTGTGCATTGGTGTTGGCAGTAGTAGTTAGAGTGATAAGTGGTCCAACAAGAATTCAACCTCGCCAGTATTGATTGTCGGGGAGGGGAGGGGGGTGCGCCCGAACGTGTTGCGTTTACAGATGTGAATCCGTATCAGCAGATAGTTGAGGTATTCTCGAGTTCCCCAAGTTGGTATTTTGGTATATAGTCTACACGTACAATTTTTTTATTTGGTTTGGGGCGAGCAAATGCGCTGATCCCATCAGCTATCCCCCCGATTTACGCATTGTTGCGCAACAAATCGCAGTAGTTATATCATACTCGTCCTAGAGTTTTGTGTTATTTACATATTAGTTACCAGGCAGTTCTATATGCGGCGGGGAGGGTGAACGTAACCCGGGGTGTTCTCTGTTAGGCGGTCGTTCGCGTTGAGCGTTACGTAGTCGTTTCGTGCCAGTGTGCTTTTTTTGTGCGTGTGTTTTAGCTCCAGGCTTGCGAGTTTCTGATCCGTGGCCAACGTGCGCGATTGCGTAGTTGACGGGGCTGTTACATCGAGAAGTTTGGTTGCCGGTTTGGGCGCCGGCGTACAGTGCAGGACGCCTGCACTGGATCATGTCAGAAACCGGAATGTTGGCCTAGGCTGAGTATCGTAGTGGGAAAGAGGGCGCTGCACATATTATTTGTTTGGTGTTTCCTCTCCCTCATTCCGATTTTATCGTTTGTAGCAAGTACCCCTTCATCACACTTGGTACGTGGTATAGCATATCACCTGCCTGCGTGAGATAACCGGCGAGCAAGGGCCTAATACGCGAAGCTAATATCCAAGTATCTGTCAACCACCTACCTTGACAAACGACCAGAGAAGTGCTAGAGGCTCCCCTGCATAGCAGCAGTAGCGGACAGTCCTGATGTCTCCATTTCGATCACACCTTCACACGTAACGTCGTCGGCACGATTTGTGCACGTTTAACTGCTTCTGCCCTGCAAGCTTGAGGTGTGGGTGTGGGTCGTAAAGCGCCGCAACTTCGATCAATTCTTCGATTTACTCGAGATCGATCAATTCTTCGAATACTCCAGATTGACTTTTTTATTAATAGTTTCTCCCTGAATATATATGCTTTGCATCTGTGTATATACGACCTCTCGGGGTGGGCTAGTGTTATGGTATCCAATCTATCCCGTTGCCGCGTCATGATTTGTCGCAAATGTCCCATTAGCTTACCTGGCAGGCGTTATCGCTCCCCTGTACAATAATGATTTTTCGCGTCACGCCGTTCAGAACACATTCGGCGAGTTAGGAACTATAACTAACTATAGATACACATTGCAGCCATCTGCCAAGCACCTTGTGTGCGTGACCAGACCAGAACCAGAGATACTTCTGCATTTGCGTTCTATTAGCAGGGCTCTACGTCCATAGTACACATACCTTCACACGTAGCGTCGTCGGCGGGTTCTATATACGCCTATGATCTGCTTCTGCCTGGCAAGTTATAGGTCTGGGTGTGGGTCGTGATGGGCCCTGTCTTCGGCCGATTCTCCAAAAATCGCCGGATGGATGGACTTACTCTAGGAGTTGTTCCTGGCAGAATATATGTCTTATTAGAAGAGCTCCGTTCCGCAGGTGGCTAACGCCGCCCCCTCCTACGTACGCTCGTGCAGGAATAATACAACTACTAAATTCAAAGGGGGCAGAGAGAAGAGGCCCATGATTTATTTGGTGCAACTAGCGATTTGATAATGAGCTATTGTTTGTGCAGAGCTGACCCCCCTGTGCCTGTTGTGTTGCGCTGTGCTGTGCTGTGTGCTTGTTGGCGATGCCACGCCCTGATCGGCAGCACGCGTGTATAATTTGCGAAAAAAAGGTAAGCAAGACATAGGACCGAGAGAGGACAATAGTGTGTAAAAACAAAAAAGAGAAGAACACCGTACATACCAGTATACCAGGTACTTTGGGCTTATTTAGCATGATACCTTGGTGCACTGTATGTTCGAAATAAATAGCAAAGCGCATCACGGCACGGCACAACACCGCACCGAAGGGCAAGACACACAGCACCGCACGGCACCGCATGGCGCTGTACGCTGCGTTGCTGAGCTATTATTATGTAACTGGTTGTATGAGGTTGACTGCTATATACTCGTAGTTATCCCAACCGAAAACATACATTCATGACATACACACTAAACACGCTACCTAGGACCGAAGTATTAAAAAAAAATGAACAACGCCGAAAATCATGCTAAACATGGGAGGTGAACAGAAACAACGAACGTTACTGAGTCAATATAACGACGAAATGCAATACTTACACGGCACAACAAGGGTACAATGTGATATATCCTCTGCTCGAAGGAAGTCGATCGAGACTGGGAAATCCACCTCGTATCCCTACTGTTTGGGTAGAAAGAGCTAGTCGTCGGCTTTATCCCCGATCATTTCATACACATCTGTCGCGTTAAACTTCCCACAGCTCATCACGTGTCACCCGCCAATATGTCGGGATCCAACGATTGCACTTATGAACCGGTATCCACGGTTGAGTGAGTTTCCCAACCCTTAGCCCAGATCCGAAGCAACACCTACTACCTCGTCCATATCCATGTACTCAATAGGCAGATTAATTATACATGTATAAAACCTACTCGTAAACTTTAATTAAAGGCTTCAACCCTGACCTCGCTCAGTATTTGGATGCAACCCACACCGTTTTAGCAAAATAATATATACACACATAGTTTAACTATGAACAGTAACGGTATTATAAGGGTATTATAATACCGCTATAATCCATAGTTAGTTGTCAAGAATGGTTATTGCATGTTTAACCCCAGGGATAGATATCCATTCAACCGTACTTGACAAAAGCCGCGAGGGGGAGCGTTGAAATTCCCAGACGTCCCTCGCACCTTCGTTCTTAGCCCCAAGAAACGGTTTTCTCGGCGTACACAAATATGTTTTGTAGATATACGTAACAAGCCCCCCAAAATTTTCCCCCACATAAAATGGTGAAATACCACCGTAAAGCAATACGTATTCGAAGACACCACTCTGAAACAACACGTCAACGAAGTCTAGAAAACCAACCAAACATACACATGTAACAACAACCACCCGGACACATAATTATCAAATATTAAGGACGCTCGCACACTAAAACCACATATACGAATTCCAGTCTAAAGATGGAACCCATATACCCTGGGTTTCCAAACTGAAGTCCCTCCGCGTCAGAAACATCACATAGTCTACATAGAGCTTTTGCACAAACCTAAAACGCGTTAAAACTGCTCGTTACTAAATAACAGGTTTGCGAGAACTCAAAAACAAACAGACCGAGTGACGGGGTAATCACAGCAGCGCAATTAATTATAGCATTCGCCCATCACGCCACCTCCTTGCAATTGGTTTTAGGCATCAGCGAACTGGACCCAACGCATGCCCGTAGTGTCTTTGGTGGAGTCAGGGGCGGTAGTAAAAACCAAGTGCGCGCTGCTCGATAACCTGATCCTGGCCGTCGGTATACTGAGCAATTTCCAGGCCGCTTTTCCTCTGTATCAGGTGTGTAAAGAATTGCCATTTGTCATTTTCAAGAACGCGGTCGTGTTGCCATATGCTACCTGGTGTGATGTAGAGGAAAGGAACACCACTCAGCGATCATCCACTACACCCTAGGGCATGTTTTCGTGAGCACCACTAACACGAGCATCAGGCGTGAACGCGGAATCTACAGGACCACAACATGTTAGACGACATGAAAATACAGGGCGTATAATCGTACATTGGCTAAAAATAATGTGAAAAGGAAGTATAGGCAGATATGGCAAAATTGCGGTAGACCGCACGACCCACCTATTACGCAAGGCATTTCGTGCTTACCTGCCGTCTGCATGATCGCCTGACAACCTCTGCCAAACGAAGGAGCATATGCATAACAAAGTAACGTAATTGAACGCGGGCACATCAAGCGTTCCTTTCAAAACACTGACGATCTGCACTTACTTCTTCCCTTCGTGTTCAATGTGGTGACATTTGCATGACCACATCACCTCGCTTGCTGTGTTTGTCATATGTATCTCTGAATCAGAATTAGCGACCTCAGAGCCCCACATCGGCACGGTAATAATTATGGGCGTTTAATCGTACATTAGCTAATAACAATGTGAAAAAGAAGTACATGCGGATATGTTAAAATTGCGGTAGACCACACTACCAGCCTATCTATTACGTAGGGTAGCAACTGAGTTAAATCGACACACGACGCGTATGAAAATACGTGGAAGTGTGGTGAGCTAAAGCTTTATTTTTCCCCATCCGCCGGAGGAGAAAAAAAAAGAAAAAAAAAGAAGGGTATTTCGTACCTACCGTCTGCACGATCGCCCTCCAACCTCTGGCAAATGAAGTAGCATATTATGCCTAACGAAGTAACGTAATTGAGCGCGGGTGCATCAAGCGTTCCTTTCAAATTTTTTTTTTTTTTTTTTTTTTTTTTTCATCTTTCGGCGGATGGGGAAAAATAAAGCTTTAGCTCACCACACTTCCACGTATTTTCATACGCGTCGTGTGTCGATTTAACTCAGTCAGTGTTGCTTTCGCAGCCCAACGCTAGCTGGCGCACCCTTCGGGTCCCATTGTAGGTATAGCGTAAGCTGTCCCTATCAGTGGTCTTCGTTACAAAACACCGACGATTTGCACTTCTTCCCCTCGGGCTCAATGGTGGTGATATTGCATGACCACATCACCTCGCTTGTTGTTTTTTGCAATATGTATCTCTGTCTTAGAATTGGCGACCTCAGAGCCCCACATCGGCACGGCAACATATCATGGTAGCTACATGGTTGCACCTGTCGATTGGAATCTTCTATCTTGCGATCCATGTAAAATAACACACTACGAAGCTATTAATACAACACATAGTCCACGATAGGAAAACACAGCAGCAGTGACTGTTCCGCAGGGGGGAACCCGAACACAACACTACTGCTGTGCTGTAGTGCAAAAAAAAAACGGTACCTACCTGGTATAGGGCCTTACCCAATAAGCTTTTTTTTTCCCGAATATAAGCTTTTTTTTTTCAGCGGGCATAGGCTTTAAAACTGGAAATAAGCTCGTGATATATGCCAGTTTTGCACGGATAAGCTCGACTTATGCTCGCTCTTTGTTGCATCTCTAGCTTGATTTTTGTTCGATAAAAGCGTGTTTGCTCGTCTAAAACTCGTTGGGCATCCCTGCTTGTCGTCGATATGCTCGTGAAACGTGGGTTCTTAGGCTATTTTTGTTTTTTCTTCTACAAGCCACATGGCAGGTGCAGGTGTGTCAGTGCTGAAAAAGTAAAATATAGACTAAATTATCCACATTCTTTCCACTACGCATCCCTCCGATATACACCTTCTGCATAAATACTTCATCATCATCAGTTAGTTGTAGTCATTCGACTTGCGTCGCCCCCGGGAGGCACGTGTCCACCTCCCGAAGGGGAACCTTGTAGACTATACGATTCGTTTACAGTACGAGTAGGTGGTCCTATATAGTGCGGGTATGTGTCACGAAAAATTTACTCGCACTATACCGGGCACCCGCACTATACAAAAACCGGCCACTATAAAGGGGTCTATATTCTGCCAAGCGATTTCACCCGCACAATATCGGACACCCCGCACTATATGACCCGCACTATATAGGGCCACCTACTGTAGTCTATATACCTGGTATAGTCTATGCTCCTAGACTATATATACTTCGAAAGTGTATACTCGTATATTTACGTATATCGTACTACTACTGATTGATGTTGTTGTGTGTTTTTGTGTTGTGTCCAGCAGTGCCTTGCTGCCTTTTCTAGGGCTGTGAGTTGGCTGACTATTAGTTGCCAGCTAGTTATTAGCTGGCTAGTTTAGTTAGTTAGTTGCGGCGGTGCCAACTATCCAACTATTTTTGGGTTTTGGGATTCCTTGCTTGTAGGAAGGCTTGTTTGGTACGGGGTGCGTAGTTCTCGGCGTCCCCAAGCAGTACCAGCGTACCAGCACGAACTGTCCGCCGTTTTGGTGTTTCTCTGCCTTGTGTCTTAGTGTTTTCTCGAAGCTCGTGTGGTTTCTTCTGTTGAAGTTTGCACGTGTTGCGCTTTGGTTCGGTCCAAGGGGGGTGTACTCATGCCGTGCACGGCCGTAAGCGTATGACCATGAGGGGAGGGGGCGGAAAACGGGGACAGGGATCCACACTTTCATGCGAGATTATTTGCCGGGTTCTGCATCTTTGTACGAGTACAGTATACAGTAAAAGGTAAAAGGTAAAAGGTAGAACTCTGGTCTTGTGGTTCATACGGTCAACTGTGATGGCGGGACTTTGTCCCAACGTGCTATTTATTAATGTAATAATACAAGTATGTCTCTCTCATGAGTGTGTCAACTGGATGATGAGCACCTCTGGCTCGGGTGTTTGAGCGATGCTCGCCCTGAGCTGTGTGTCGATCCCAGGCTATTTTGTGTCCTATTTTTAGTTTGTACTGGTGATGTGCTACTGCCTGCTGCGCGAGTATGTACGTACGTACCATATACGTTTATGGCATCTCTTTAATATCCGACAAACTGAGACGAATTTTAGAAATATACCTGTTTCGTGATCAAAACCAGAGATAAACTTGGCCCATTTATCATGCTTCTTGTGTGTAAAATGAAGGCAAATAGCGTAATTTTTGCCTCCGGCGGCGCCTTCAGCGGGATCTTCCGGAGGCGCCTCCGGCGGGCCCTCCGGGGGCGCCTCCAGCGGGGCCCCCTCGGCCGGGGGGGGCTTTTTTGGCTCGCTTCGCTCGCCTAACTTTAGTCGACTAGTTGGCTGGCTTCGCCAGCCAACTGCTTCGCCAGCCAACTAGTCAACTAAAGTTAGTTAGTTGGCTGGCTTCGCCAGCCAACTAATAACTAGGCGGAAACTCCAGCCAACTCACAGCCCTAGCCTTTTCCATACCACCGCCCACCATGAACAGCCCACCATGTCAATTTGAAAACTTGCTTGAACTCTCTACTCGGAACTCGACAGCAAAAACAGAGCTAGCGAGCTAGCCAAACACAGCCGACTACCCAGTACCCCCGCACCCCGCACGACGCAATGCTACTCTTCCCGCCCCCTGTTGTACTTGAAGATGAGAGCGGTTGCCATCGCTGCAAGATCGGAAGATCGGAAGATCGGCTGCGTCCCTCGCGCTCTCCGCATTTTTTGTGCTCGCGTGGGCGCGTGGGCGCGCGCGTGTGTGTGCGTGTTCAAGTGTTCTTATGTAGAACCGTCCAATATCGCGATAAACAGAGCCGACAATGGGTGTAATTAAGCCTCGTGAATTGCATTATTACTATTACCGTGCGGCCACTTTTTGGCGTCTCCACCGCCGTGCTGCTAGACAACCATTCAAGCATATACAACTGAAATGGAGGCGGGCATAACCACCTTTTATGCTCGATTTCCCTTGTTATGCTCCCACATAAGCTATTTGACATGGTGGCTATGCTCGGTCGGACATAAGCTTTTCCATAAGCTCAAAAGGCCAATATAAGCTAAAAGATATGCTAGCTTATTGGGTAAGGCCCTAACCTGGTATTATTGTAGACTAGCAGATTTAATTTTTCGGTGTGGTATACCAGGTACAAAACATTTTTTAGGCGTGTTTTTTTCCTAGGCGCGGTTTTTTGGTAACCGCGCCTAAAAAATGTTTTGTATACCACACCGAAAAATTAAATCTGCTAGTTAGTCTAGTCTAGAATAATACCAGGTACAGTTTTTTTTTTCACTACAACAGCAGTACAGTTGTGTTCGGGTTCCCCTCTGCGGAATAGTCACTGCTGTGTTTGTTCTTACGTCCTATCGTGGCTTGAATGCCCTTTGGGTCTCGTCGTTTCTGTGCAGAGCCAGGAAGGGGGCGCTATTTTGGCCTTAACAGCAAAAATGACGGTTTCATGAGTTGTAGAGGGTTGCATCAACCTCTGGGGGGTTCTTACTACATGTATGTGCTTTTTCGTGTATTGGGACGAGAACTCTACGAGCCTTTGCTCTGTACGACGACTAGTTCTCTCTCCCTTGTTCTGTGCTCCAATGCACAACCAATGCAAAGAATATCGCGTGACCGCGGGGCGGTCTGGCTACCCGGTCTTGGAACTTACGAACACGGTAGCCTCCCAGTGGTCCCAGGTTTCAAGTTCCGTACAGGATGTGGAGCAAGGGGGCGCATTTTTCGACGGCTTCACGAAAGAAGCATCCTGTCTGTAACGACAGCCGAGGACGACGTGTGAAGGCAACTACGACGTGGTTTTTTCAGCCGATCGCCCCGAACATAAACCAGCGACTTCGGGTGCCTCTCTGAAGTCTCTCAGATCCTTGTAGACTCCCAGTGTCTCTGACGTCTCTCAGGCCCTTGTGGCCTCCCGGTGGTCCTGAAGTTTCAAGTTGAGGGTGTGTGGAGCGAAGGGGCGCAATTTTCGTCGGATGTCAAGCAGGGTGGGTAGCCGCGGGCGGCTTCGACGTCCGCCTCGACACCACATCTATCTGAAGAATGACCAACTAAACAACTGCACCATCCGAAGTGTTGACCATACACCAGTGATTATACCCCTGCCTACCCTCAGGCCCCTATAATCTTGGTTTCCGGGATTTCAAGTGCCGCGTAGAGGGTGTGGGGTAGGTGGAGCGATGGGCGGGCAAATTTCGACGGTTTTGTGACAGATGCATACATACTGCTGCACATATTAAGACGGCGGCCGGACGTAGGGTCGAGCGTGTACTAAAAGCGGACCTTGCTTCCAGCTGATCGCCGACGCGTGCTACGATCGAGGTAGCCTTTTTCTGAAATGGTTTCAGAATGACGGTGCTCCTCAACCCCAAATCGTCCGAAATCGGCCATTTTATTGCATGATTCTCGTCGTCGTGTACCTAGACTATGGGCTATGGGATTGTTCATCCCGTACATATTAATAGCAGTTTCATTTTTCTCCATGTGATGTAGTCTAGACCTCTAGTCTATACGAGTATCAGTTTTTGGGGGAGGTCTTACAGCCTCAAAAAATGAGTTGTGCACCTCTATCGTAGCACGCGTGCGCCCACAATATAAACCAGCGATTCGTAACAGCATGTCGTTCCCGTCTCTCAGATCCCTGGGACCTCCCAGTACTCCCGAGTGCTAAAGTTCCGTACATGGTGCGTGGAGTGTGGAGCGTGGGGGCGCCATTCTCGACGGGTTTATCAGTTGCCAGGTATTCGCCAAAAAGAAACGTTTCGCTTTTTGTTGGTAGTCGTGTTCACCCGTTCTTCCTTGGGGAGTGATAATGACACACATGTGGGTGTCATTTTTTTGACACACAGGGGACAAAAGAGCTCCATCCCCGGGTTTCCACCCTCTGGTTTATGCTTATCGGACACAGCATGCACCTCTCTTTGAGGTCGCAAAGAAGGCTGGATGTCGCGCCCTGTAGGCACGCCGACACCACCGCAGACAGCAGCACGTAGTCTGCACATCACTGACCCTTCCATATCCAAGTCGTGGAGCCGGAGATGAAAAAATCGTCGAGAATGATCCCCCTTCGTGGTGCCGTCACCACAGCAGCAGCAGCACGCAGATCAAACATGCTGCCTGCACTCAATCACCACAGATAGCAGCAGGTAGGATAGATCTTTATCACCGTCAAATATCCGACTGTTGGCGATCATGATGGAGAAAACGTGGACATAGAGCTTAGTTTGAGACACCTTCACAGGCGCAGCAGCAAACAGCAGCACTGATGCCGGGCCACTGATGCCCCGTAGTACAACCACCAGCACGCAAAGATGAAAGAAGGAACGAGGCAGATCAAGCGCGTTGCTGGCACGCCATCACCACGATAGATAGCGGACGCAATCTATGCATTGTTGCTGATCCTACATATCTCCGTTTAGGGGTTCGAGACCGACAAATCAGCACGTAGTCTGCACATCACTGACCTTTCCATATCCAAGTCGTGGAGCCAGAGATGGAAAAATCGTCGAGAACGAGCTCCCTTCGTGGTGCCGTCATCAGAGCAGCAGCAGCACGCAGATCAAACATGCTGCCTGCCGCACGCAGTCACCTCAACAGAGAGCAGCAGCTAGGCTAGATGTTTATCACCGTCACATATCCGACTTTTGGCGTTCATGATGGAGAAAACGCGGAGATAGAGCTTAGTTTGATAGTTTGAGATGATACCTTCACAGGCGCAGCAGCAAACAGCAGCACTACTAGTGCCCCGTAGTACAACCACCAGCACGCAAAGATGAAAGAAGGAACGAGGCAGATCAAGCGCGTTGCTGGCACGCTATGACGATAGACAGCGGACGCAATCTATGCATTGAATCTATGCATTGTTGCTGACCCTAGATAGCCCTAGATATCTCCGTTTAGGGGTTCGAGACCGACAAATCAGCACGTAGTCTGCACATCACTGACCCTTCCATATCCAAGTCGTGGAGCCGGAGATGAAAAAATCGTCGAGAACGAGCTCCCTTCGTGGTGTCGTCATCAGAGCAGCAGCAGCATAGGCACCCGCGCCAGCCACCAAAGATCTCCGCGGCGGAGACGCAGATCAAACATGCTGCCTGCACGCAATCACCTCCACAGATAGTAGCAGCTAGGCTAGATGGTTATGACCGTCAGATATCCGACGTTTGGCGTTCATGATGGAGAAAACGTGGAGATAGAGCTTAGTTTGAGACACCTTCACAGGCGCAGCAGCAAACAGCAGCACTGGTGTCACGAAGTACAACCACTACCAGGACGCAAAGATGAAAGAAGGAACGAGGCAGATCAAGCGCGTTGCTGGCACGCCATCACCACGATAGACAGCGGACGCAATCTATGCATTGTTGTTGACCCTAGATATCTCCGTTCAGGGGTTCGAGACCGGGAAATCGAGACAGGGAAATCGTCAGAGTCTGATGCACTACACCCCATCGTTTGAAATACCCGTCGACAGGTTCGTCCTCCACTAGAATCTCACCCTGATTGTTCTGGTAGGCGAAGGTGCTGTATGCATGGGCTGCGCCCTCCCGGAGGGAACAGTATACGCCATCCAACGTCAGACCGTCTTCAAATACCACACAAACAAAACCGGTGACAACAGCAGCATAAAACCACCAATGAACCAGCACATAGACATGTTTTCCACCCAGGCAGGCTCTCTCCCCAATCCTCGCGGCCCATGGACACGAGCAAGGCAAACACCAAGCGCGGTTCAAAACAGCAAACAGCTGGAAGTTCCTATTCCTTCTTTACCCTTTTCGCGCTCCCCCTGCCACTCTCCGTGCAATCCTTCGTCCGAGTCTGCTTCCTATTTCTTGTCAACTGGAGCGGAGGGTCTCGTATTCCGCTCCAAGTCTCTGAAACGTTACTCTCGCCTCGCCGGGCCCATGCATCAACGGCGCGGCCCAGTTCGCTGAACATCCCCATCTCGCCAGGTCTAGTGTCCTTCGTCATGTTGTCGGTGTACTTGCGAGCGGCCCTTGTGCAAAGCTCCATGATATTCGCGAACGTCCTACCTCTGATGACAGACAGCATACGGTCGGGTGCCGCTTCTTCAGTGCTGGCGTCTCCGAAATCAGCAGGCCCGTCCCAGTCACCAGTGAACCCGCCATTGTAAGACCCACCCCCATCCTCGTCAAACTTCCCCAAGCCCGCTTTATCCAGGCTCCAATGCTCTGAAGAGGAACGCCACCGTGGGTGTATGGATTCTCCTTTGAACTCTTTGCCACGTTTTAGGTGCGTGACAAGCGCGGCGAGAACGTGCCTGCATTGCAGCCCTCGCCTCAGTATCTGCAAGCACGTGCACAGTTGAAAGCCACCAGGGCCTATGACAACGAGGTGTCCTACTTTTCGGTCAGCTTTGTGTTTGTACAAAACTTTCACTATGGAATCAACTTCCACTCCCGCAACAAGACGATAAAAAGAAACCAAGGATGTGGTGCCAAACATAGTGATATCAGGTTCCCCCCTTTCCTGGAATACCTCTTCAGGAACCTGGCAACACACGTCGTCCCCTTCAACGTCGATGCACATATCGTCGTCAGATGATCCGCTGACGTCGTCCGCGGAGCGCGCCGCCAGATTTTGTAGTAACTGCATCGATCCACGCCCCTCCACCAAAACGCTTGTTTCGTACGCCGAGCTTGCTAACATTTCGGCCAGTACTTCCTGTCGAGATAAATAGGAGCAAGTCCGAAAAGGATGCGGGGGTGAGCGCAAGGACACAACCGGTCAACCGGTCGCGCCAGGGGAGCATCGGACAGCGTCTGACATTCGCGTCACAAAAGCGTGTGCCAACCGCAGCAAATGCTCGTCAAAGTGACACGGCCGCGGCAACACACAAGAATAGAGCTTACCTCCGCTGCGTACTTACTGGCTCCAACTTTCTCGTACGCTGTTAGGACTGGTTCAAGCGATCTCTTGATGTCGTTTTCGACGTGAGCTTTCCCCAAAGAAGCGCGTTTGGTGCTTTGCCTGCAGTACGGACGTTGTCGAAAGGTGCCTGTCAGCATTATTCGCAACGGCCGTACGTGTACAATGCAGACGAACAAAATGTGCCCAAAAAGGGCGCCAAAAACGAAGACTTCAGAGCATCGTTCCTGCCCGGGGTTGATATCAAACTACCGACACGCCGTGCGCAGTACCACACCAAACGAGCAATGGAGCGAAAACCCGGTGGGGACGTTGTGTCACTTACATTCGGGATGCCAGGGCGAGGTCTTCCGCGACTTGTTCGACTCTCTGCCTCACTTGACGAAACGTCGAGTTTCTCTTCAGGTTCCGGCCGTTCTTTATCGCGCTGAAAATACCCTCAACGCGCTGAGTGGCTGTCATACCCAAGGTCATGGTTGTCGGGAAAAAACAGCGCGCCCAATACGTGCGTATGCTGCGAACGGCACGTGCGAGGCGAGAAGGCGCCAGGGACGGTATGTCAAAGGCTTCGTTGGAAAGAGGAAGAGTTCTTCGCGGCGACCAAGTGTTACGACAAGCGGCCACATATACACTAGGTTGTCCAAAGGGTCGCCTACGCAAATTAAAACCGAAGACAAAAAGGCGTGCAGAAGCGCCCTCACCTGTATAGGTGCTCGTTGACGTATTTTTCACACGCTGTGCCCTTCACGAGCTGCTTCACGCCCTCCCACACGCGATCAAAGGCCTGGAGACGGGAAAAAAAGAAAAACATGCAGTAAGCTCCTGGAGAACAGACGCGACAAACTGCTTTCACAACAACATGAGTCTCCATTTCATTCAAGGCAGGCGCGCAAAAAAAAAGAACCCAAGTAAAACCCTGTTCCATTGGTACTGCGATCTTCCCACCTCAGTCGATGTCGCATAGGAAGCCGCCGTGAACCGCCGGAGCAATTCCGTGCATCCTGCTTTTTGCAAGGCCCCCATACAATGCTTCTTGATGTTCTTACAGATGTGCCAGGAGCAGTACAAGTGCTTCGTGTGAGGAAGAAGCGTCGAGATCGAACTCGTCATTGCTCCGTCGGCATCTGTGATGATTACCTAAGGACGGCCGTGGGAGGTTGGCGCTGTGAACATAATATACGTGATGACGGCGATTGAGCAACACCGTTGACACCGAAGCAAACCCGAACTACTCAGTAGGCTCCGCGATCCATTCATTCATCATACAAAAAAAACGTGAAGACAAGCTCACCTTCGGGTGGCCCCCGCAAATCTCCAGGAAGAACTGGTTTGCGAAGTCGAATGTTTCGCTTTGTTCGTTGCCGAGAAAACCCTGGGCGAAAACGATGGTCTTATTCTCAGAGTCGACGCCCACATACAAACACAGCTTGAAGTCGTACCTGTCGAAAATGCAGTGTACGTGGGTGGGTCGTCATCGTTTGCACGGCAATGATTGCCGATCCGGAGGAAAGGCATCTTTTACTACTGGACGAAGCCCTCACACGTACGAACAACGTCGTCACATCAATGGGAGGGTAGGAGGCAATTGAAGACTTCCACACCCTCCTCACCTGTTGGTGAGACACGTATTGTCCTGGATAACAACACCGCCATAGGTTCTTGCCAGCATAACTTGTTCGGGTGAAGCCCACATGATGGACCGTAGCACCTGGTCGGCATCAACATCCCACTTCACGGTCTGCGGTCCTCTTTCCAGCTCCGCCACAAGGTTGAGAGCGTCTTCGCCCGATGCCCAGCGCCCACGTAGCACCTTCGCCGACAAATTGCGCACCTGCGTGGGACACAGGAGGACAAAGGCGAGGAGGACGCTACTGTGTAGTTGTTGCAATCACACAACCGATTTCGTGACATCAACCTACGCGCAAAAGCATAGACGGAAGTCATATGAAACACCCGTTGAGGATACTATCTAACCGAGGCGAAGGTAGACAAGATGCTGAGGAGGCGGGGGTTCGATTCACCGCTCGCCCTTCAGCAAAGTACGAAGGGTGTTGTGGTATGTCTCTACGCCAGTAGTGACATTTTGAATCGGAACGAGGGGACCGACGCCGACACAGGCAACCAAAAATAAACCGTAACTTTCAGAGGTACCGTAATGACCGGTTCACCGTGTTCACACCTTTCGTGCACCCTGCGGGCCGAGCTTGTACGGCTTCATTTCCTCCGCAACGCAGCGGTAGATGAGGTGTGGTCTCACCCCCCCCAACGTCATCTTGCGGATTTGACCCATGCAACGCTTTTCAATCTCATCCACAGGGACCAAGTTCTCTTGCTCGAGTTGGGACGCGCGAGAATCCATATCACAGGCGGCAGCGTGCTCAAGATGGACCTGAAGAAAACAATGGACGGGAGGGCACAAGTGAGGGCGGACATCGTCCCACACTATTCTGTGTACAGCTCCATATACTTCGAGGTGCCAATCTCTTCCTCGCCACATCTTCGTCTACACAGACCAATTCACGGTCGGGTCGTATTTACCTTCGTGATTGTCGGTGGGTCTTTGGTGTTCCAGGCGACAGCCACGCGAAAGTCACACTCGCACTGCACGGCGGAACAATCGCGGTCAAGAGACAGGCACAACAGAAGGCCGGTCAGAGGGCACGAGTGACAATCGCGAATAAAAACACGCTCCAAACTTGGACGGAACATTCCGGATGACATGGCATCTCGGTTACATCGAGAAATACTTGCCTTCGCCGACCATGATGTTCTCCTTGGCGCCGGCAACTTCGAGGTTCTCGCCCTCCCATAAGCGGCGCACCTCAACGTAATCCGGCTCGGTCGGCTACCTTTCCCTGCGATCTGTTTAGGGTGGTACGTGCTGGTGTGAGAATGCCGTTGTCTACTCTGACGAGATCCGGATTCGAGAGGGATGCTACTGGCACAAGGGTGGGTAAACACGCGATTTGTTGTCGTTCTTTTTACGCACCGGGTCTCCTTTGATTGTGGACTTATTTCCGGTGAAACCCTGGCGTCGAAGCTCCGCCTTGATCCTGCGGATCACCATTTCCCAGGTAGATTCGGCATCGTCAAGAACGGAGAACGCGTACCCAGACTCGATCTTTAACGGCTCTTCCGTAGGGGTCTCCTCGTTTTCATCTGCGTCAAAGAGCGAGCAAGATATAAGCATGCCATTGCTCTACCCTCGTAATATCCGTTGAATGGCTGTTTAGTTGATTGTTTCCAAGTGATCGAAACGAAACCATCAATCCGGGGGTAACACTGACTGAGGTCGGCAACCGCACACCCTTCGACATATTTTCCTTCACCGGTTTCGCCCAACCTAAAGCACGTCCTGGGCGCGGTGCTCATGCGCAATCGCTCGCGTGGTCTTCGACATCCCACCCTCGGTAGCCGCATGAGACCGCATGAGACCGACGAACGGGGAAACAGCGGCTATCGTGTGATGATGTACGGCCATTGTACCCTCTACTCACCCTCTTCATCGTCTTCACTCTCCCACCCACTCCAACTATCGGACCCATATTCGACGTCGTCGTCGCTGGCGTCCTTCCACCTCGAGTCGTTGCCACCGTCATTAATTTCAATGTCCGTGGGGTTGGAGGCCTGATAAATCTGCAACACGTGCGGACAAACGACGAAACAGGGGAGAAGCTGTCCTGTTCAACCCTAAACACTGTGACCATAAGACACAGAACAACGTTCCTTGGGCGCGAAACCGCATGCAGGTACGTATGACAGACGTCTCGTCCACATGCTGCAGAGGACATGCTCGAATAGTCCACAAACACGGCGAATGTGTCCCAGATGGTTAGGTTTCTGAACCCACGCGTGGATCCGCGGCCCCCACCTTCCGTGAGGCTACCTGCGCCTTCTTGTACGTCTTCCAGGCTTTGATCGCCGCAGTTTTCGCAGCTCGGGCCAGGTCGATGGAGTTCTCCCGATTAGCTCTGTCCACCCCCTCCCCCCCGTCGTCCTCCTCCTCGCTCTCCTCGTGCCCATTTGCAATACCGGACTCCTGCGTCAGGCGACAGACACACTCGTTTCGATCAGCAAACAAAATGCCCCGAGCGGGGAAGTGCGCCGAAACTTCGCGAATGCTGGCGGAAGGCACCGTCCTACCTCACACCACTTTCCCATCAACCCTTACCCGCAACAGTCTCTTGTACTTTTTCTTCGCGTCTTTTGCGGCAACACGAAGAATCTCGACGTGGTCCGCCTCCTCCTTTCGCGCCGCCGCTGCTGCGCTCGCCGCCATGCGTACCGAGTCCTCCAACCCGTCCAAATCGCCTGCATCGCCAGGACGTTCGCAAAGACGCACGGCACAAGCCACCAAGGCGCCTGATAACGACTCTGTTTGACACAGAGGAATGGATACAGACCCGCGTGTTCCGACGTTGATAACGTATAAACTGCTCTCACCTTCGCACGAGGACAGATCGTCGTCGCTGAACCAGTCGTGTTGAGTGTCGCTGTCGTCGTCACTGTTACTGAGGTTCTCGGCGCCGCTGTTATTGCGACCGTCCTCGTGCCATACACCCTCGCTGACACACAACTGCAACAATTCGGCCACGTAAGGGTCAAAAATTGTATCGCAGTTGATGGGGTGTGTGCATGGAACAATTTCCATTTTCATCGGTCGACTAAACATGCTAGAATACACGATGCCATCAACGAACAGCGCAACGTCTCATGACCCGGCATGGCGCAGTATGACGCGGCAAATTTCCGATACAACAGCATGCTAACCATCGTGGTCTTGAATACCTTGTGCTTGACTTCGATCAACTACCTGTGCATTCGAGGCCCGGGCGTCCGTACAACCGACTTGTTGGCGACGGTGCGTTGTAAGTGGCTCGACAGCTGACGCCAAGGCACCATGGGCCCCCAAACGGAAACTACCTGGGACACACCTTCCTTTCTTGACGCATGAATCGGCGTATCGCAGACTCAGCACGGTCATATTTACGTCGGGCCTGAGCTGCTGCGACTCTCCCCTTCGCAAGCTCCAGCCGTAGGTTTGAGACTACTGGGACGTAGTTGTACATGGCGTCTTGCCCACGCTTCTTCTGCTGGGTTTGGGCAAAGTGGATTTCCTGTTCGGTTGGGACAACAGACGGCACACCGAACGAACAAAATGACATGGTAATGGCGACCACGTCAATCACAAAAGTTGACCGCGTGGAAACCACTCTGTCGTATTCGCGACAATAAAGCGGATGTGTTACAACCCCCTTTGACTCTGATGACTGCGACCTTGCACTCCATCTCACCTTCTTGAGCCTGTGGTATCTGGTCTTGTGCTTTTTTGCGGCGGCCCTGGCCTCGGCCTTCCTCTTCTGAATCGCATCAAACTCGGCTGCTTGTGCTTCACCACGGCACGAGTCGGAATCCGACCCCCCAACCCACGCCGACCCCCCGAACCACTCAGGTTGTCCCCCGGGATCCTCCCCCGCTCCAGCCGCCGTCCCTTCGCCATGTGCTGCTGCTGTCTCCGCCCCACCCTCCACCCCACTTTTGTCCTCCATCTCACCTTTCATCCCATCACCCTCAGTGCTTCCCGTCCCCAACCCAGTCCCCTCTTCTTCTGTTCCTTCGGCCGCCGCTTCCTTCCCGTCGCCACCTACATTTTCTCCGCCCGCACCATCCAACCCACCATCTCCGTCTTTTGCCTCAGCACCTTTCCTCTCCCCCTCCTGCCTCTCACGCTCCCTCTCCCTCTCCTCTTCCTCTTTCTTCTCTTCGCGCTGTTTCTCTACCTCCCTAACCCTTGCATCCGCCAACTCGTTCTGCTTCAGCCGCAAGTTCTCTGCGACTAAGTCCAGCCTCGCCTGTCGCCTCATGTCCGCAGCCTTCACCGCCGCGGATTGCACTTTCTCTGCCGTCGTCGAGCCAAATGTAGCCTCTCGCCTCGCGTTGTAGGCAGCGACTTCGTCATCGAACGCTTCCTGGAACTTCTCGTCCTAGAGGGAGCGAAACGTTAATGAATGCTCAGCGACCAAAATAGATATGGGATTGTCCGTTGTACCCGTTCTCCCTCATTTTACTGTCCGGTTCCCGCATCAACCCTGCGACCCAGGTGGTGTTCGCCGGCAAAGAAACGACGAAAAACATACTACGGTACTGTAACTGTAACTCACTTGAACCTGGAACAGAGGGGGTGACACCGCGACCACAGGAAAAGGGGGAAACGTGCCGTCCCTCTTCGCAAAAGTTCCGAAGTGGCACCCTGCTTCTAACGTTGTATCCTTTCCAACTTCGGGGATGTCGGACAAGTCCTTTTGACGGGCTATCTGGCAGCCGTGCGTTAGCACCACGGCAACCTCCTCGATAAGGCGCTCGCCGCCGTCTGCTCCAGCTACGCGGTACACAAGCTGGGCTTCGTCCGGCAGAAAGTCTCGGGAATGGCGGTAGTCGTCGACCGTATTCGTGCCCTTCCTACCCGTCCCGTGAAAAGGCGCTGCCCCCTGCGCATCATACTGCTTCCTGCTCTTCCTATCTATGGGGACGAGCATCTTCACTCGTAGTCGGAGCGCCTGTGAGGCCATCAGCATAGTCAAATCACCCCCCCAGCGCTTGGGTTCTCCGAAAAGAGCAACGGAAGCAATAACCATCTTGATGTTGCCTTGGCGAGTCGACAGAACGTCTCCCTCGCTAGAAAATCTGGCGTACTTCATGACCGCTTGGGGGTAGTAACGCGTGCAATTCCACAGGATGCCACCCTCCGATACAAGCTCCTCCGCGTTTGCCGCGGTCCATGCGAGGACCGCAAGCTTTAGTGGAGCCCAGTACACATCAGAGCCCCAAATTCCCATCGCCAAGGCCCGCCAGGCACAGTTTCCGTCGCCGGCGACAAACTTCGCTATCCACCCCTCGTCGCGCACCTCCTTCGGGAGAACCATGGTGCCAAAGTAGTCGTGGGCAATCTTCTCGTCGCACACGTTGGAAGCAGGGGAGGGTGGATGGGGATTATAACGTACGGGCAAACAACGCAGGCTTCGAAGTGCCGTGCCCAGGCTGGAAGGGGTTGATTTCTATGGCATATCGCCTTGCAGAAAACGCGTTCACGGTCACTGCAAACAGACGTGTTGGAGATCGCGCTACTTTGCCGGGACCCGGTATTCCAACCGGAGGCCTAAAGTTCTTCGCGGACAAAAGCGTATCATACACGCCCACCCCCTCGCGGCTACCGGTTACTGTTTCCACAAAAAGCAATATATCCACATTCTCACTGTGAGCTCTAAGAAAAGATTCTGCATTGGAGTGTGAACCCTCCGCACCTCGTGCTTCGTGTCGTCTTTGTTCTCGCCCACAAGAGACTTTGGCACTGCTGGCAGCTCTCCGCATGTCGTTCCGAAAATTTTCTCCACAGCGCATGTGTTCGAAAAGTCCTTCACACGCTCGAATGGTGTTTTCGGTTTCCCCTGTACCCCATTTCCGTCAACCACCGACGCCGTGTCCCGTGCAGGTCTCGGTGCCACCACCCCATTGCAGAAACCTACGAGCTGCCGCAGTAGTTCTAAGGCCTTCGCCTCCGAGATAACACTGACCGAAACAGCGCAGCAACAAAGGACAGGATGGTCTCAGCATCACCCGCCTACAGGATGGTCTCAGCATCACCTGCCTATGTGCATTCTACACCCTGCCCGTACTGCTGTACTGCTGTAGGCACTACCGTCTACAAGAATTTAGAGTAGTTCCGTCGTAGAAGGATACACGCCGTTTGCAGCAGCAGCAGCAGCAGCAGCAGCAGCAGCAGCAGCAGCAGCAGCAGCAGCAGCACCACAACGTGCACTTACCAGGGCCGCAATTGGGGCCAGGTGGGGGTGGCCCCCCAAGAGTAGAGGCGTCATACACACGACGACACGATTACAGCAGTTGTCTGCTATCTCCCTTGACGTTTTGTATCTGAAGACATCAGTGCACCTGCGAAACAAACCCATCCCAAGAATATGTTCTACTTGGACCGATCTGTAGACATGAGCGCACCTGCGGAGCAACTGCATGTGTGCATACCGGAGTATGCCCTGGGGTATGCATACTGCGAGTACATGGCGCAAACTCCAAATTCAAACTCAAGGCAAAAAGTTCGCGCGGGTAGCAACTGCATGTGTGCATACCGGATGATGTCCTGGGGTATACATACTGCGAGGACATGGCGCAACTTTCAAATTCAAACACAAGGCAAAAAGTTCGCGCGGGTACGCGAAACACGCAGAGAGCCTAACTTGACCGGCAGTGACGGCAATCTTCGCAACGCCACGCTAGAACAGATTTGACATGGGCCGCTGCACACATGAGACACACCTCCTTTGCGGACGGGAAAGCAATGCGCCGCGGAGATCTTTGGCGGCTGGCGCGGGTGCCTGTGCTGCCTGTGCTGGGGCTGCTGCTGCTGTGGTGACGGCACCACGAAGGGAGCTCGTTCTGGACGATTTTTCCATCTCCGGCTTCACGACTTGGATATGGAAGGGTCAGTGATGTGCAGACTACGTGCTGCTGTCTGCGGTGGTGTCGGCGTGCCTACAGGGCGCGACATCCAGCCTTCTTTGCGACCTCAAAGAGAGGTGCATGCTGTGTCCGATAAGCATAAACCAGAGGGTGGAAACCCGGGGATGGAGCTCTTTTGTCCCCTGTGTGTCAAAAAAATGACACCCACATGTGTGTCATTATCACTCCCCGTTCTGGGTTCTTCCTTAAAGTTTCATAAAAATCCAAAGCCATCCATGATCTTGAACTCCTCTAGTTTTGGTTTTGAGTTTCGAGTTGATCTTCTTCCTCGCCTTTTACAGCGCTTGTCTGCCTGGCAGCGCGGGCGGCTGCTGCTGTTGCTGCTGATTCTGCTCTGCTTTTTTCCTCCTGTGTTTGCGCTGGAAGCTCTGGCGAGGGGAGAGCCCTAGTTGTGACCTCGTCATGTCTACTTCCACGAGTACCATGCCGACGTCGTCGGACCTCCACCCGGACATCATGGTTCAGTACCTGAAATCGCTTGGGGTGACCCCGGAAACGACTAGGGCCATACGGGACGAGGTGATGGCCTGGCGCGTTATTTTGTGGCACGTGTGCAGTAGAGATGTGTGGTTCTTGGTTTTCTTTGCTGGCTGGTTGGTGCAAGTCGTATGGCTTGGGGACTTTTGTTGGTTTGGATGCGTGCCTCATTGGCTGAATTCCTGTGTTGTACGACGGAAAGTTTGACCTTTCTGCTTACTTCGTCCATTTTTTGCATCGGTGTGGGAGGCCGTCTGGTTGGGTTGTGGCTGCTCGAGGCAGAGTAGAGGCAGCAACAGCAGCAGCAGCAGCAGCAGCAGCATCAGCAGCAGCAGCGAAGGGGCCGCCAACAATCTACCCAGGGCTACCCTGCACCAGCTGTTTTATCTGTGGAAAAGGCAGCAGACCTATGGCACTGGGCAGACCCATGGTACCGATTGATGTCGCAAGCAACCGCGGTAGGGTCTTTTCGCCTATCATGGGCTGAAACCCGCCCACCTGGCCAGCTGAGCTTTGCAAGCCCTGTACTAATGGCTGGTGCCTCTCCCCAACCCTTTTCTGGAGGGGTTGATCGTGGTGCGATCTTGTTATTTTTGTGGTCGCGATAACGGAACCATGGGAACATCGTACAAGACGGTTGCTCCACCTGACCATAGTACGTTGGCAAGTTTTGAAGCACTGCTGTGCTTCTGACCCCCCCCCCCGCGTCCCCCCGCCATTGCCCTTGTCTGGGAGATTGATCGTGATGCCGCCCTGTCATGTTTGTGGTCCACACCGCTGAGCTACGCGGACATCGTACACGGCTGCTGCTGCTACTGCACACCTTGTGCAGTAGCCGCAGCAACGACAGCAGCTGCAGCGTATCGTCCTTGTCCTTTGTTGTACGGGCAGCAGTTTGTTCTTACATCCCCACTGCCTGGGAGCAGTAGCAGCAGCGGCACCAGCAGCTTGTCGTTCACGGCGTGTGTTGCAGGAGAGAGGGTCTGTTCTTGCGTGTTTACGTCCTTGCACCTATGATAAGAGGTGCAAGGACTGGTACGTGCCAGTGCACCCTTGTACAGTCACTTTCTACCAGGTGGTTTCTACAGCAGTAGCAGCAGCAACGACAGCATCAGCAGCAACGCTTAACGACCCGTTTGCCGACAGCTCACCAAAGTATCATACCAGTGCCCATCACGTGCGCATGTAATGGCATCGGGAGACGGTAGCATGGCAGGCACACGGCAATGTTAGTAGTGATGAACCCTCGTGCAAACACCAAGAAGCTTCCGTGCGCAAATGCCAAGTACTGTAACCTGTACCCGAAACGGGGATGCTGTTCTGTGAAACCGTGGCTGCAAAGTCTTGCGCTGCCCTGCATTACACTTGCACCTACGTACTGCCGCGCCATACCCTGTACATGGAAACGTGTACAGATCAACGACATCGTGCGAGATAGGAGCATAACGTGCTTACAAACCCGGACACACGCTTGACAACATGACCGCAACCCGTAGATAACTACTGCTGTGGAAACATGTACCAGGTATTTAGACTTGGATATTTTTTCTGAAAGTGCTCGGTTCGCACCTCCCCGGCATCTCCGGGGGTCCCACTTCGACACCGCCTCCGTCCATTACTTGCGGAACGGTCCAGCTTTTCTTTGGTTTCTTGCTCGACCTTTATTTTTTGTGTCTGCACGTTTTGCCAGTTGTTTCTTGACTTTTTAGCTGCTTCCTACAAATTTGGTTTTTCTGCCAACACGATCTTTTTGAACTTTTCCGCGATTTTTTCTTCCTTTTTGCCTACTAAGTTGAACTTCCTACCATGTGCCGCTAAATTGCCGCCTTTGCACTAGTTGCGGAACGGTCCAGCTTTAGCTTTTCTTTGATTCTCACCAGCTTTAGCTTTTTTTTTATTCCCACCATTCGCTTTCTACTTGACGAAGTTTCATCAGCTGAGATCTAGGCTTGGCTCATCAGCTCCGCACCGCCCAGCACCCCACCGCAGCGCTATAGCTCGCAGCAACGCAGCGCCGTGCAGTGCCCTGCGATGCCCTGCAGCTCAGCTCAGCAGCGCACGCAGCGCAGCGTTAGCTCAGCAGAGCGAAGCGCTGTGCTTTGCCGTGCTTTGCCATGCTGCGTGTTTTGCTGTACTTTTGTACTAGTTCGTATATGCCAATAATATTCGAAGTATCATACTACGTACCGGTACTATTAATACTACACCAGGTTTGTACATATGACGTTGTTATTGGATCACAAACAATGCACCCCCAGCTCAGTTCAGCACGGCTATATATAGCTCAGCAGTGCAGCGCAGCGCACTGCGGTGCCGTGCCTTGCCCTTCGTTTTACGGTGCTGTGTTGTGCGGCGCTGTGCGTTCTTTTGAACATACAGCAGCAGTTACTAGTAGTAGTTGTAGTACCAGGTATGATACAGATACCAGGTTTATGTACGTGTTTTGTGTACTCGTCTTTTTGCTTTCTTCAGTTGATTGTTCTCTCTCGGTCCCCATGCCCCCCCCCCCCCCGCGCAAATATCGCACGTACTACCGTTCAGAACGTAACATCAACAAGCACACAGCACAGCGCAGGGCAGGGCAATTAGCTCTGCACAAGCACCTCTCGGCCTTATTATCCATTCGCTATTCGCACCAAATAGTCACGGGCCTCTTCCTCCCCCATGTTTTTACATGTTTCAGTTAGTTGCATTCTTTCTTGCACGAGCGTAGCGGGCGGCGTCAGCGGCCCGTGGAGCGGAGCCCTGTGCTTTCTTTAGAACCACAGAGTACCACCAGGTACCGTTGGTATGTGTGTGTACTCGTCTTTTTGCTTTTTCATCGTTGGTTTTGTTCTCCATCTCGGTCCTCTTCGCGATTTTTTCTTCGCAAATTACACCCGTACTACTGCCGATCAGAACGTGACATCGCCAACATACAGCACAGCACAGACAGGGCAATAAGCTCCGCACAAGTAGCTCTTGGCATTATCAAATCGCTAGTTGCACTAAATCATGGGCCTCTTTTTGTCTGCCCCCTTCACTTGTATTTGTTGAAATCTCCCTTGCGCGAGCGTAGCGAGCGGCGTCAGCCGCCCGCGGAGCGGAGCCCTTGTACGTATTACAAAAATGAAAATAAACTTCAGCTGTGAGATCGAAGATTTTGTCGAAACTCATCTTTGCAATCTGTGTGTGATACTCCGATCGCGCGTATTACGGGTTGAGTGTCCTCATTAAGGATATAAGTCGGCGACTCCCCTTGGAACTACAGTGTAGCTATCAGTGTCAACAGGGTGATGTTAGTCAGTCTGTGCGCGGAAACTATAAACCCGTTTCTGAGGGGGACAAAATCTGACAGCTGTGGAAGGAAATGCATCAGTTTATCAAGTGTATCCTGTGAGGCGAATAACCGGTGGGGGGAGGGCGGATTTTTTATGACGTGGAGGCTTGGGTTTGAACAAGAGGGACCGGGGGGAGGGGGGGGGCGGGCGGGGCAACTCGATCTGTGCGTGGAAACTATAAATCCTTTAAGGGGATAAATCTGACGTTTTTGGAAGGAATGCTCGAGTTTATCATGTATATCCTGTAAGTCGTACAACCAGTGATGAGCGGGCGGAGTGTTCGAGGGGGTGGGGAGGGGGGGGGAGGGGTTGGGGCGAAAGGGGTTCTTAACAGCTTTAGGTCGCATATATGTAGGGGTTTGCTATACGCGCGGTGCTAGGTCTAGGCGATGGTGCGGGTGGTGGGGAAGGAGGGGGCGTAGGGGGGGGGGGGATGAATTGAAGCAGCGGCATGGATGGCTCGAGAAATATAATGAGGGGATATCAAGTGCGTGGAAATGCGTATTACTTTGGCTGATTTCGATGTTAGGTGGGGCGTTTGAGCAAGAGGGAGCAGGGGAAAAAAAAAGGGTATACATATCACGCGGGCCGTGTCGACCAGCTGGGTGGAAACTCTTGCAGATGTTGCAAATCCATGAAAACGATCTGTGATCTGTCCGACGTGTGGACTTTTTTTCAGGACTGTTTTTGGGTGCGCGGAGATGTGTGGTGCAGATTCTGTAAATCAGCTCGGTGGAAATTTGTGCGGATGATGCAGATCCGGTGAATTGATCTGTGTGATTTGTTCATTGATGTGTTTATTCTGTAAATCGACCTGTGTGATGGGGACATCGATCTGACCTGTCTAGCGTGTGGTCTTCTTACAACTGGAGATACAGAAGGTGGCAGACATAAAGCGCTTGGAACGAAAGCGTGGACGCTTGTGCAGATGGTGCAGATGGTGCGTGAAAATGATCAGTGAGATTTGAACAGTGATCGAATCTGATCTGTGTCGGTGCATGATGTGAACTTTTTTACAGGTGGAGAAAAAGAAGGCGGCGGACAAAGAACGCTTGGATCGGAAGCGCGCGGGCAGCGCCATGGGTTCGGGTAACCATGCCATGGACGAGGATGACGACAATGGTGCCGGTAGCAGCGTGCGCGAGTTCGCGAGGCGACAAGGCGAAGACGCGGTCGCCCACGACGGAGACAGCGTCATGGTGTGGGGCATCCTCGAAGGCCAGCCGGAGAAGGTACACTACGGTTTACGGTATGGTACGAACATTCTTTGGTACGGTACAGTACGTCATGGTACGGTACGATACGGTATGGCATGGCGTACTCGTAGCCTTAACCTGGGTAGGGGTTAGGGTTAGGGTTAGGGTTAGGGTTAGGGTTGGATTGGATCATCGACCTCGCGTGGTTTGCAACCAAAAACAAGCCCAAAAGCATGAAAAACCCTCAATAATCGTACCAGACTCCAGTTTTCTTTTGTTGGTACTCATTTGTTCTGCTTGTTTTGCTGCCGCTTGCTGCGCCGGTGACGGCAACGGGGGAAACGCGGATGGACTGGACTGACAGGTGGAGCGCGCCTATCGGAGCCTGATGGATTTCGTGGGATCTTCGTGGGAGCTTTACAGGGCAGAGCTGGAGGCGGTGACATTCCCGGTATTCGTGCACTGCTACCTGACTCTCGTCAACTTTGACCATGGGAGTCACGTAAGTACCAGATGGGAGTTCCACCCCCTACGCGCGTATTTTGGAGGCGTTGGGGTATTGGGAAGGGAAGGGGGGGGGGGGGGCGCGCTGGGGGCCGTGGCCTTCCCAGTGTTTGTGCACTGCCCCCTTACCCTCGCCAACTTTGACCATGGAGATGACGTAAACTTGTGGGAGTTCCATCTACCTAACAGTGGAATCAGTATGCACCTCGGAGGCGTTGGGGTATTTGGTGAGGGGGGCAGGGCCGAGCTTGAGGGCGTGACCTTCCTCGTGTTTGCACTGCTCCCTTTCTCTCGTCAACTTTGACCAAGGAGATCACGCAAGTACTTGTTGGAAACGAGCTTAGCAGGCGAAACTTGGGCCGTAGTGTTAGTTGTGCGACGCGTTTTATCTTCATTATCCCACCGCGAACTTTGTTGGTTTCCACCCGCTTTACTGTAGAAGGGTCTGTTTTTCGGAGGCGTTGGGGTATTGGGGGCGGGGGGGGCGGGGGAGGGGGGCGAAATGTTTGTTGTACAACACATTCATCTACATTATCCTACAGCATACTCTTTGCAGTTGCACCCACCTAACGGTGGAAGGGCATGCATTTCGGAGGCGTTGGAGTATTGGAGGGGCGGGATGGGGGGGAGGGATTGGACGGGGGAAGGGTGTTGTCTCAGCAGCGGTACCCCGCGCTCGTCAACACCGACCACGGGTACTTGTGGGAGTTCCACTGTTACTAGCATGCCCCACCCTCGTCAACTCCGACCACGGGGATCACGTAATTATTTTTGGGAGTTCGACCGTTACACGTATGCTGCAGTAGGGGTGCACACAATATTTTCTGGGGCTACTCGTTTGTGGAGTTTTTTTCACTGACTTGTTGGCAAAACACGAAGGTGAGGAAAAATCGATGAATAATTCAATGGTCCAAGTATTACAGGTATTAAATAACGAGATTTGCTTTGTGGCTCGAAAATGGTAATCGAGCGCATGAGTAGGTCCTCGGTTTGGGACCGCAGTCAGTCAGAAAATTATTGGCAAATTAACGCTACCGTCGTTAAATAGAAGCGGTGTGCGTTTGGACAGGAGTGGGGGTATTGGGGATGGACGGGAGGGGAAGGTGGGGGAGAGGGGCGGGGGGGGGAGGGGGTTCGGGGAGAAGGAGGGGCAGGCGGGGGAAGGGGAGAGGGACGGGGGGGCGGGGGGGGGGGGCTGCGCAACGCGGTACCCTGATGGTTTCTCCTTATACCCATCCTTCTGATAAGATACCATGTGCCCGAACACTCGCTTCCGGAAAATACAGGCGAAGAGCCTGATGCGGTCGTGGGCAGGCGAGCACGAGGCGAGGTACAAGGACGAAGTGGCATTGCTAAGGATGGTGTCGGCCAAGGAACACTTGGCATCGTCGGAGTATTGCCAGATGGTGAGTGAGATGTTTCACTCGACGTTTGATGTACGCTTTTGGGAACATTGTCTCAACCTAACAAGTCTTCCTTGATAGTGCGAGTGTACCTACGTTACGTGCAGTCGTCTGTTGAACTTGATTGCTGGATTTTTTACAACCTGGAAGGGTTGATGCTACTGTCAGGGGTCGGAATGAACGCCGAAAAGTCCCCCAAAAAAATGGCAGGTCTATTCGATGAAAACCGCCAAAATTTAAAATATTCATGTTGAAATCGTACAAAGAATGTGCCGCCACCATGCTTGATTTTAACTGCATTTATGGTTGACAGAGGTTCAACAGTTTCTTCTCGGCGCAGGATTTATGGTTGACAGAGGTTCAACAGTTTCTTCTCGGCGCAGGAGACGAACTGGACCCTGGAATTCAACAGACACGTGTAATCAGTGTATACAAACGGCAAGCCTACTGATAATTTAAATGCTTGTAGTATGTTTTTACGTCTGTTCGGTGGAAATGTGCGGGGAAACCAGTGTTTTCTGCTTAAATTCGTTTCTTTCTCAATGAGGAAGAAATGCTGTAATTGAGTATGGAAAACATTTCAGTTTTGACCTTGGCTAAGACTTGGCGGAGACAGCAAAGCAATCCGCGTCGGAATCTAGTAAGTAGCCGGCGAGAAATTGTTAATCAAACTTGGCCCTCTTGCTGCCTCCTGAGTAAAACATTTCAAAAGAAGCAGCTGCAAAACATCGGCAGAAATTAAAAAAAGATGGCCACGGAAAACGGAACAAGACAAAAGTCATCGAAGCAACACCAGTACGTGTCTTCGTCATGTAGGGCAAACGGCGTCAGACACGGGCGGGCGTAGCCCCACGTTGAGCGACTGCCATCACAGTAGATGCCGTCGCCTGTAGGGAGGACATCTGTGATCGGGCCTTGGTGCAGCGGGAAACAAACGGCGACGAGATTCCAGATGCGGGTGCATCCCTCCCAAAGCTGTCATCGTATGAAATCTTACGATTAAAAAAGTCGACAACTTCGTCCAAAATGTAAGGACCGTTTGCATGTTTATGTGAGATAGAAGGTCTTACATTTACGGACAAAAAGTTACCTTGTACGAAGACTCGTGTCGTACGAGAACGCGTGCCGGAGAACAGACAAATACAAGCTTGGGGCCAGACCCAAGGCGCGTGCTGAGAAGCCTTGGCCAACACTTAATCCAGCGGCACGCACAGCAACAAGTTACACGTGGGCTAATGTGGGGCGCGCCACCACCGACCACCGAACCCAAGAGGCCGCTCGCGCTCGTGCGTTCATGTGCACGCTACTGCTCTGCGCTGTGGGGCTGGTGTTGTACAGCAGCACGCTTTGTACGACAGCAAAGACACCCCGGTCCGTACGACTTTTTGAAGGAAAAAGTGTGGTGGCAGCCTGTGGCAGCAGCAGCCCGTGGCAGAAGAACGTTTTTTGTGAATGCTACGCTCCGAGCAGTTATTTTTCGTGACGTGGCTTTTCCTTCCCCATCACGAATGGTTCATTTTTTAAATAGTTGTATTCTCAGCTAACGACCATGGGACTTTTTTTTTTTCAAATTCTACGTCTAAAAAACATCCAGTCTCACCTCTAACTGTAGACTCCCTATGGTACTGCATCTACGTACTCGTATTGATATGTGTCGGGGGAAACTGTGATACTTGGACTAGAATACCAGGGTAAATTTTAACGTACCAGGTAGGAAGATAAGAGTGTAAGAGTCGGAAAATATCGGTAGTGCTAAGTTTGTGTAGGCTGTGTAGTTTTTCGACGTGTTGCGTGAATGTAAATGCGTGGTGGTTTAAGTGTTGGGTGTTGGTGTTGTCGTGGGTGTCGGTGTTGGTGTCGGTGTCGGTGTTGGTGTCCGTGTCGGTGTTCGTGTTCGTGTCGGTGTCCGTTTCGGTGTCGGTGTCGGTGTCGGTGTCGGTGTCGGTGTCGGTGTCGGTGTCGGTGTCGGTGTCGGTGTCGGTGTCGGTGTCGGTGTCGGTGTCGGTGTCGGTGTCGGTGTCGGTGTCGGTGTCGGTGTCGGTGTCGGTGTCGGTGTCGGTGTCGGTGTCGGTGTCGGTGTCGGTGTCGGTGTCGGTGTCGGTGTCGGTGTCGGTGTCGGTGTCGGTGTCGGTGTCGGTGTCGGTGTCGGTGTCAGTGTCGGTGCCGGCGCCGGTGTCGGCGTTGGTGTCCGTGTCCGCGTCCGTATCTGTGCCCGTGTCCGTGTCAGTGTTGTTGTCGGTGTCGGTGTTGGTGTCGGTGTCGGTGTTGGTGTCGGTGTCGGTGTCGGTGTCGGTGTCGGTGTCGGTGTCGGTGTCGGTGTCGGTGTCGGTGTCGGTGTCGGTGTCGGTGTCGGTGTCGGTGTCGGTGTCGGTGTCAGTGTCGGTGCCGGCGCCGGTGTCGGCGTTGGTGTCCGTGTCCGCGTCCGTGTCTGTGCCCGTGTCCGTGTCAGTGTTGTTGTCGGTGTCGGTGTTGGTGTCGGTGTTGGTGTCGGTGTTGGTGGTGTCGGTGTCGGTGTCGGGGTTGGTGGTGTCGGTGTCGGTGTCGGTGTCGGTGTCGGTGTCGGTGTCGGCGTCGGTGTCGGCGTCGGTGTCGGTGTCGGTGTCGGTGTCGGTGTCGGTGTCGGTGTCGGTGACGGGGTTGGTGTTGGTGGTGTCGGGGTTGGTGGTGTCGGTGTCGGTGTCGGTGTCGGTGTCGGTGTCAGTGTCGGTGCCGGTGCCGGTGTCGGCGTTGGTGTCCGTGTCCGCGTCCGTGTCTGTGCCCGTGTCCGTGTCAGTGTTGTTGTCGGTGTCGGTGTTGGTGTCGGTGTTGGTGTCGGTGTTGGTGGTGTCGGTGTCGGTGTCGGGGTTGGTGGTGTCGGTGTCGGCGTTGGTGTCCGTGTCCGCGTCCGTGTCTGTTCCCGTGTCCGTGTCAGTGTTGTTGTCGGTGTCGGTGCTGGTGTCGGTGTCGGTATCGGTGTTGGTGTCGGTGTTGGTGGTGTCGGTGTCGGTGTCGGGGTTGGTGGTGTCGGTGTCGGTGTCGGTGTCGGTGTCGGTGTCGGTGTCGATGTCGGCGTCGGTGTCGGCATCGGTGTCGGTGTCGGTGTGGGTGTTGGTCTTGGTGTTGTTATTCTTGATGTAGGTGCGGTGGTGATCGTTCGGTCGTCTTTGTTTTCCCTACCGTTGTTGTTTGCCCTCGGCCAGCAGCAGTGGAGCTGTCGGTGTTGGTTCTGTTGTTTGTTGTGGGTGTTATTGGTGTTGACGGTCTTGGTGTTGGTTTTTGTGTGTGTGGTTGGTGTTGGCGTTTGTGTTGGTATCAGTTTTGGTTTGTTGTTCGTGCTGGTGTGGGTGTTGGTGCTGGTGCAATTTTATAGCCACACATGGCGACACGTTAGACCGGTTTTGGTGTTGGTATTGGTGCACTGTTGGTGTTGGTGTTGGTGTTGTGGGTGTTGGTGTTGGTGTTGAGCGGTGTTGGTGTTCTTGGTGTTGTTGGTGCTGGTGTTGGACGGTGTTGGTGTTGATGGGCTGATGTTGATATTGGTGTTGATGGTGTTGGTGTGGGTATGGGTGGTGTCGGTGTCGGTGTTGGTGTTGGTGTTGGTGGTTGTTTTGGTGGTGGTATTGTTGATGTTGATGCTGGCGGTGGTGGCGTTTGGTGTTAGTGCTGATGTTTGTGTTGATGTTGAGTTGTCGTTGACATTAGTGTTGGTAATGCGCAAGTGTCGTCGTTGCCCGATCTCTTGTCATCCGTGGCTGTTACACGCAGGCGTTGTCTTGCTTTCATTCACTCAGCACGGCCACCTATCGACAAACCGCCGAACTAGAACGGCCCTACCGCACCCCGTCCCATCCTAACCCACCCCATCCCACCCGACCCTACCCCACTCCACCCTACTCCACCCCCCCCACCCCACCCTCACCCCCAGGTCCTCCATCACAAATTCCGGGTGCGCATGTGCCTGGCATCGTCGAAGCTCCTGAATGCCTTCTTAGTGAACATGGGGCTGCTGGTGGTGATGCACATCCTCAATACGCGGGTCCTGCTCGTACTGGAGGACCGGTCTCCGCTACCATCGGTGCAGGTAAACGGATATTCTAGGAGACCCGATAGCTGCCGCGCAGTTTTTTTTTTCAGTTTTGCCTTTTTTTTTCTACAGCTCCAAGTTTATGAATAATAAAATCGTATGTCTCATTCCATCGTTTTTTTTTCGTCTCGATCCTGACTTTTTGTCGCCCCCAACACCTGGTACACAGTTTTCGTTTTTCGATATTGTTCGCCCCCCCCCCCCTCCCATGCTCATTCGGTGCTCCGTCTCGAAAGGTATGCGTGGTCAATGGTCAATTTCACACGACTAAGACAAGCAACCAATGAGTACGCCCTCCCCCCCCCCCCCTCCCATCATGGGGCGGCATGCACAGTCTTACTTATGAATATCTTTGTGCTGAAAGCGCTCGGTTGGTGCTTCCCTGGCATCTCCGCGGGCGGACGGTCCTAGCATAGTACTTACGGATTGGTCCGGCTTTTATTTATTTGATATCTTGGGCCACCTGATCTATTTTCGTTACAAATATATATTTCTTTTTTATGGGAATCACTTTTTTTTCCCCGATGACACCCAGATTCGAACCACCGAAGAGCAAGATTATAAGCGGACAGTCTATCTACTAGACCACGACGCCACATTGATATTGATCTTTATTTTATTTTTACAAATATATATCGATTTTTTATTGGGATAACTTTTTTTTTCCGATGACGCTCAGATTCGAACAACCGAAGACTCAGCGTATAAGCCGACAGTCCATCTACTAGACCACAGCGTCACATTGATATCTATTTTATTGTTACAAATATAATTGATAAATAAATACCAAGTACCGATTTTTCATGAGCATCATTTTTTTTTCCGATGACACCCGGATTCGAACCAGCGAAGGGCATAATTATAAGCGGACAGTCTATCTACTAGACCACAATGTCACAGCCGCAGTGGTATCTACCAGTACTATTTTTTTAGGTGCAACTACTACTGTATATTAGCGAAACATAGATGTACCACGCAGCTTGCAAAGTTGAGTTTCAACCTTTCAAACGGTCGTACTCACATCTGATGTTTTTTTCAATTTTTATATTAAATGTATACCAGGTATCGATTTTTTCAAGAGGATCATTTTTTCCCCGATGACACCTGGATTCACCAACGAAAACCAGGCTTATAAGCGGACAGTCTATCTACTAGACCTCAAAGTCACATTGCTATCTATTTTTTTTTCAACAAATACATATTGATTTTTCATGAGGATCGTTTTTTTTTTCGATGACACCCGGATTCGAACCAGCGAAGGCCACCAGGATTATAAGCGGACAGTCTATGTACTAGACCACAATATGTCACAGCAGCAGTGGTGTATCCACCAGTACTAATTTTTTAGAAATATGTATCAATTTTTTCATGAGGATTTTTTTTTTTTGTATGACCCCTGGATTCAACCAACGAAAACCAGGCTTATAATCGGGCAGTCTATCTACTAGAAGACCACAAAGTCACATTGATATCTATTACTTTTTTTATGGAGATCATTGTTTTTCCCCGATGACACCGGAATTCGTACCAACGAGAAGACCTTGAGGCTTATAGTACATACCCGTACTACTACACCAGGTTTGTACATATCATCAGATACTGCGCTGTTGGATCACAATGCACGCCCGGCTCAGATCAGTCCGGCTATATATAGCCCAGCAGCGCAGCGTAGCACCGCGCGGAGC
Source organism: Undaria pinnatifida (assembly GCA_012845835.1). Taxonomy (NCBI): domain Eukaryota; class Phaeophyceae; order Laminariales; family Alariaceae; genus Undaria; species Undaria pinnatifida. The sequence goes on from JABAKD010000018.1 coordinate 7,013,086, forward strand.
CGTGCGGAGCCGTGCGGTGCGGTGCCGTGCCCATCGGTGCGGTGCTGTGTCGTGCTGCGCTGTGTGCTTTATTTCGAACATAGAGCAGTACCGGGTATAATACGTGTTGTACTTTTCTTCTTTTTTCCTTTTCTACATGTATTTGATCTTTCACGGCCCCCTGTTTTTTCCCCGACGCAAATTACCCGCGTACTGCCGATCAGAACGTAACACCGGTAACAAAAGCACACAGCACAGCTGAGCACAACAGGGCAAATTTGCTCTAAGCAGCTCTTGGCATTATCAAATCGCTGTTCGCACCAAATCATGGGCCTGTTCTTTCTCCCCCCTTTTCATGTTTTGAGTTGCATTCTTCTTTGCCTTGCGCGAGCGTAGCGGGCGGCGTCAGCCGCCCGCGGAGCGGAGCCTTTGTATGCTATATTCCGATCTTTATATTTTGTTTTCGTATCCTCTTTTCTCACGGCGGGTTACAGGTTGTTCGATGCGGGCCCGACGATTCTTTTCCGGCAACACTCCGCCGGAACCTGGATGAGCAAAAAGCTGCAACCGATACCAAGAAAAAGAAAAACCATCCCAACGGAGCAACCCGCGGTGGTAGTGGCGTTGCCATTGGCGGCGGCGGTGGTGGTGGTGGTGGTGGTGGTGGTGGTGGTGGTGGTGGTGGCGGCGGCGGCGGCGGCGGCGGTGGTGTGGTGGAGGAGGGTCTGCTTTGGGCGGCTGCGCCCCCCATGGAGGTGGCGCTGTTGAAGCAAACCGAACGAGATGTGAGTGAACCCCCTTGGGGTTTGGGAGAGAAACAAGTGGGGAAAATACCAGAGACTTTCACGGGTCATGATCCGTCCCGTGGGTGGGGTCAGGAGGTTTTCAAAATCTCGCGAGGCGAGTTCGGTCGGGTCGGGTCAGGAGGCGTACGAAGTCTCACATATCGGGTCTGGTCAAGTGGGCTTGAAATTCTCATGGGACGGGTCAGGTCAACTTTGGCCCGACCCGACCAGCGAGAAGTCTTGACTCGACCCGTCAACAGCCCTGGGATCCATGTCGATTCGGCATCGACCACACGAAACAGACCGTCTGCGAGTGTATGGGTTGTGTGCACACTGCAATAGAAGGAGCTGGGCGACTTGCGCGCGGCGTGGTGATACTCGTACTGGCTCACGTTGTTCTTAGACGCTTGATAACGTCGCCCTGGTCGGTCTTTTGATCGTTGTAAATAGTATAACAAGATATAATCAAGTCCCAACAGAGTCATGCTTTTTCTCCCCCCCCCCCCCCCCCCCCCCCCCCGACTCTTCCCGCTAGCTGTCTGCACTCGTGTTGTGATTGTTTGCATCTGATGCACGTGCTTTTTTGTTTATGCTGCTTTCGTCATGTGGTCCTGCCCTTCCAATCCCACCCCATCTCGCCCCGATCTCATCCTATCCATCTCATTCCATCCTATCCTATCCCGTCCCATCTCATCTCATCCCATCCCATCCCATCCCGTCCCATCCCATTCCATCCCATCCTATCTTATCTCATCCCATCCCATCCCATCCCGTCCCATCCCACCCCATCTGGCCCCATCCCATCCCGTCGCATCCTATCCCATCCCGTGACATCCCGTCCCATCCCGTCCCCTCCCGTTTACGTCTCCGCTTTTTGCGCCCCTGGACGAGTCCACTCTTGTCTTCAGGCGGCGGCTTCAGGCCTATATTACCCCCTTAGTCTCGAGGCGAAAGCCCCTTCCTCTTCCCCCTCCAAGGGGGGCGCTGGCGGCAGCCCAGAAAGCGCGGCAGCAGCAGCGGCAGCTGCTGGTACAGGGTCAGCCTCCTCCGCTACCTCGCCCGGAGGCACCTCAGCCACAGCAGTAACCACAGCAGCAACAACAGCAACAGCAGCAGCAGGAGCAGGATCAGCAGCAGGAGCGACACCAGAGGGCACCGCAGCATCGTCAGGTGTTTCAGGGGCTAACGGCACTGCTTCTGCGGCAGGTACCACGGCAGCAGCAGCCGGGGCAGGAGGTCCACCGGGCGCCCCGGGGGAGCCAGCAGCAGCAGCGGCGGCGGGGGGGGGAGGAGGGGGGGGTGGAGCTGGAGCAGCGGGCATCGTGGGACCAATGGGCCAGACGATAATCGTACCTACCGGAAGCGTTGCGGCTGCTGCAGCTAGGGCAAGGGCTAGCAGAGTGGCCGCGGCGGCGGAGGTCACCGAGGCTACGGCTAGGCGGTACGGGGGCCTGCGACAGAAACAGGTAGGCACGCGAGGGAGGGAGGGGTTAAACGAGGCGGGTGTGTGTACTGGAGGCTGGGGGGGGGGGGGGGGAGAGGGGGAGGGTGCGGGAGTGGGTGGGGAGGGTTGCGGGATTGGGTGGGGGGGCGGTGGGGGTGAATAGGGGAAGGGGTGCGAGTGACCGCGGCGAGCAGAGGTTACGGAGGCCCCGGCGAGGTCGTACGGGGGCCTGAGGCAAAAACAGGCCAGAACGGGGGGAGGAGGGGCGGGGGCGTGGAATGGGGGCGGGGGGGTGGAGTGGGGGGGGCTGAGTAGCGGGGAGGGGGTGCGGGGGGTGGTTGGAGGGTTGAGGGGGCGGTGGGATGGCTGTGGTAGATTTTTGTGACTTGTAGCCTACTATTCTTGTTTGCTACTCTAGTTTTAATGTCGAGGGGGGGGGGTCAGTCAAGTGGTCAAACCGCGCGCTAATGGCACAATTACAGTTTCCTCCCAACCCCCACCCACAACCCAACCCAACCAACCCCCGACCCCCACCCTGCCCCCCTACACACCACCCGCTTTTTTTTTTTTTGTGAATCCGAAGATCACTCTGCCGCAGAAACCCCCACCCCAGCCGGACCCTTCGGAAAACTGGTCTTACCTTAGGCTGGCGCTACGGCCGCTGGACCCGAGGATTCTTAAGGATACCCTCTCTACCCCTGAAGGTAGGCTTATACCAAGTCTGGCAGTTTTTTTCGTTGTCATTGGTCGCCGTCGTTATGCTGTTTGAGCCATTGTTTGAACATATTAGGCCATTTTTTAAGGCGTGAAAATATCGTAGCGTAACGTTTTTCCTCCCCCCGAGCATAATGCGCACAAGCAGTAGACAACAAAAGGAGCAGATAGTGGATATGCCTCTCTCTGCTCTTACAGGTGGCATTATATTCAGGGTTTCGCGCTGTATCTTTTTGTCTCATCTCTTTTGAACGCATGCTGCTAATAGTGCACGTCCTTCGAAGTACATGGGCGGAGATGCGCGCACTTTTTCTGTGCCCCTGTCTTAGAACACTCTGTAGCTCTCCTTAACAAGGCTACGGTATTATAGTATCATACTCTATCATGCCGGTCGCCCCGGTGGCGTATCAGGTTATCCTCGCGCCTGGCATAGGTCAGTTTCGTGAGTTCGAATCCCCCCGAGTGCATACTCGTATGAATTCGTGGGGACTTTTCTTGTGCACAAATTGACCTGCGAAAAGCGCGAGAGCGTCAGTTAGGAACACTCGATGAAAATTCGACGAGTAGTGGGATTGCTGAACCCTATGCGCGATAAAAATTGAAGGTGAGAAGCGGGGGGAAGAAGAGATGACACCTGTGACCACGGCTTGTCCAGAAGCTGGAAACTAGATGTGTGTGAGAGAGAAGAAATACTCCATCATACCGCCTTTTTCACGGCCGAGTTTGAGCCACTCGCACGATTGACTCTCCGTACCTTGCTGACAACACAACCTTAGTCGATTTTCTTTGTCCGTTTCCGCACTCGATTGCAGAACGTCTTCCCCATGGCGCAAGAGACAAATTTCAGCAGAAAGCACTGGTTTTCCCGCGCACATTTTCCGGCCGAATGGACCGTGACAGCGCATTAGAATAAAAAATGACACGGTCGGCCTTGCCCTCTGTACACACTAATTGCACGGGTCTGTCGAATCCCAGGATCTAGTTCGTTTCCTGCGTCTTGGCTTGGAGCAGCGTACCTAACCCCTCCACTACGGACTCACTTCGCAAAATGAAAACAGTACCAAGGCGCTTAAGACCGCAAAGGAAGAGGGAGTGACGCCGGGCCACCAAAAAAAAAACGGACCCTCCAAAAGTGACGCCACTACCGCCGTAGCTTTGACTTTTTTCAAGGAAGAAAAAAAATGTGTGCTCGACCAAGCTCGACCCCAGGTGAAACGGTCCCATGGCCTGACACACGTACAGATTTGCACCGTTTTTTTTTTTTTTTTTTTTTTTTTCTTTTCTCTCGAGTCTCCTTCCTCGCCTGAGGAGCCCCTATCACCTGTTACCCTATGATACCCCACTACCCCACCCAATAACTGAGTTTGAGCCAAATGAAGGAGCAAAACCCGATGAACAGTCAGTCCCATGGCCTAGGTATACCAAAAACAAAGGCATCTTGCCGAAAACAAGAATTACCTCAACGACGATTTTGTATCAAGGAGCCCACCCCCATCCTTTACAGAAAGTGTTTTGAGCCAAAAAGTGCTACCCGTATCGCAGCACGGGTCGCCCCTTTTATAACCCATTTCCAACTCCTAAAAATCATCTAGTATGACTCCAAGTGTTTTGTCCCCGTGTCGGGAGTGCGGTGCTAGAAGGCTTAGTAGGAAATTTGTTTAGGAGTGGTGTAATTGTAGCTGAGATTCCAACGATGTTGGCAATTTCTTACCTGGTGGTTGGGGATCCCCGCCAGTCAGATGGACGTCGGCCTAAACGTGCGACCCACCTTGTTGCTCTCGTCTTCGTTTGGTTCGATTCGGTTCGGTTCGGTTCGGTTCGGTTCGGTTCGGTTCGGTTCGGTTCGGTTCGGTTCGGTTCGGTTCGGTTCGGTTCGGTTCGGTTCGGTTCGGTTCGGTTCGGTTCGGTTCGGTTCGGTTCGGTTCGGTTCGGTTCGGTTCGGTTCGGTTCGGTCGGTTCGGTAAGGTAAGGTAAGGTAAGGTAAGGTAAGGTAAGGTAAGGTAAGGTAAGGTAAGGTAAGGTAAGGTAAGGTAAGGTAAGGTAAGGTAAGGTAAGGTAAGGTAAGGTAAGGTAAGGTAAGGTAAGGTAAGGTAAGGTAAGGTAAGGTAAGGTAAGGTAAGGTAAGGTAAGGTAAGGTAAGGTAAGGTAAGGTAAGGTAAGGTAAGGTAAGGTAAGGTAAGGTAAGGTAAGGTAAGGTAAGGTAAGGTAAGGTAAGGTAAGGTAAGGTTAGGTTAGGTTAGGTTAGGTTAGGTTAGGTTAGGTTAGGTTAGGTTAGGTTAGGTTAGGTTAGGTTAGGTTAGGTTAGGTTAGGTTAGGTTAGGTTAGGTTAGGTTAGGTTAGGTTAGGTTAGGTTAGGTTAGGTTAGGTTAGGTTAGTTTAGGTTAGGTTAGGTTAGGTTAGGTTAGGTTAGGTTAGGTTAGGTTAGGTTAGGTTAGGTTAGGTTAGGTTAGGTTAGGTTAGGTTAGGTTAGGTTAGGTTAGGTCAGGTCAGGTCAGGTCAGGTTAGGTTAGGTTAGGTTAGGTTAGGTTAGGTTAGGTTAGGTTAGGTTAGGTTAGGTTAGGTTAGGTTAGGTTAGGTTAGGTCAGGTTAGGTTAGGTTAGGTTGAGTTAGGTTAGGTTAGGTTAGGTTAGGGTAGGTTAGGTTAGGTTAGGTCAGGTTAGGTTAGGTTCAGTTCGTTTGGTTTATTTTCGTTTCGTTTGTTTTCGTTTCGGTTCTGTTAGATTCGTTGCAGTTTGTTTCGTATGTTTCGTTTGGTTTGGTTTGGTTTGGTTTGGTTTGGTTTGGTTTTTTGTTTTTCAAAAATTAATTTCATGCTTTGTTTTATGTCTCGTTTCGTATCGTCTCGTGTTCCGTTCCGTTTCGAATTCGTTTCGTTTCGTTTCGAATTCATTTGTTTCGTTTCGTTTCGTTTCGAATTCATTCGTTTCGTTTCGTTTCGTTTCGTTTGATTTGGATTTGGTTTTTTTCGTTTCGTTCATGTTTCTTTTCACATGTTTTCCTTTCCTTTCGTTCCAATTCGTTTCATGTCGTTTCATGTTGGTAACATTATTTTGAGTTTTCGGACGCGAATAATGTTCAGTTGTATACGCCATTCCGTTTACTGTTGCTTCATGCTTCGTATCGTTTCGGTTCGCTTCATTCGTTAGTGTTTCGTTTCGTTCATATTCGTATTCGATTTGGTTCGTCCTTCCTTTGGTCTTCGACGTTTTCCTTTCCTTATGTGTTGTTTTGCAACTCGACGATAGGCGGAGCGCGGCCGTTCGTGGCCAACCCCCTCTCCCCCCACGTGGTGATGCTGACCTTTTTCAACGCGCTCGACACGCTGTGCTGCCTAAAGCCCACCCGGGACGGAATGCAGGTGAACCTTAATCTTTATTGGACCGCAAAACGTCCCCCCTTTTGACTCATGCCACGGTAGGGGAAACCCATGTTTTTTCTCAATCCCCCAGTTGAGGAGCTCTATATCATACAAGTATATGCACAACTTGAGGACCTCCATGTCTCGCCCGCCTACTTTGATAAAAATTGTACGCTATTTGCGAGTCCAATACATAATCCCATGGTAGAGGCGGGGTGTTGGTGGAGGCGATGGGAACTGATGATGGTGGTATTGGTGTTGGCGTTGGTGGTGTTGTCGGTGTTGGTGTCGGCGTTGGTGTTGGTGTTGGTGTTGGTATTGGTGTTGGTTTTGATGTTGGTATTTGTGGTGTTGGCGTCGGTGTCGGTGTCGGTGTCGGTGTCGGTGTCGGTGTCGGTGTCGGTGTTGGGGTTGGTGTTGGTTTTGGTGTTGGTGGCTGGTGGTGTTGGCGTCGGTGTCGGTGTTGGTGTTGGTGTTGGCGTTGGTATTCGTGGTCGGAATGGTATTAGTGTTGTTGGCATTGTTGTCGTTGACGTTGTTGGTGTTGGTGTTGGTTGTGGAGGTGTTGGTGTTTGCATTGGTGTTAGTGCCGGGATGTGGTCAGTGTTGGTGTTGGTGGTGGTGGTGTTGGTGACGGCAGTGATGGTGGTGATGGTGTTGTTGAGAGCAGAGGAGATCGTTGTATATTTGTTGGCATTGGTTCGTAGGTGTGGTTGGTTCAGGTATGGACATTGGTGACGGTGTGCCTGTTGTAGTTTGCTGTTGGTGTTATTGTTCCGTGGCACATTGAACGTTGTTGTTCTTTTGGTTATGGAGATGGTTGAGGGTTTCCGGTTTTGGTGTCGGTGTTGGTCGGAAGATGCGGGGGTCTGGTTTTTGTATTTTGGTGGTGTTGGTGACGGTGTGGTGGTTGTTGGTGCGCTGGTGTGTTTGGTATAGGTACTGGTGTAGATGTTTGTACCGGTGTACCGTACTTGGTGCGGCTTGGTGTAGGTACAGGAGTTGATATTGGTGCTGTTGTTCCGCGGCACAGCAGTGCACGCGTACGGAACATCGCATAAAAGGGTGCTTAATTGGACGCTATGGCAAGGGCTCGTTGTTTACTCCACTGCCACCACGACGACATACGATAGTTGGTGAAGTGTGGTGTGGTAGTTTCGTGTGGTTTCATGTAGTTTAGTGCGAGATATAAGTGTTGATGTTGGTGTTGTTCCGTGACACGGTGCACTCATACTTCACGATATTTGCTTTAAAATAAATTGAGGTGATGTTGATGTTAGTCCAACGATTCGTTGTTGGACCGATGCTGTTAATAATGGAAGCACGATCTTGTAAACATATGTCTGTGTTTCGAATATATCAGCAGTAATATTCCCTCACCACCGCCGCCGCCGTCGCTGCCACAATTGACAGGTAGCCGCGGGGTTCACCGACCGAATGGTGCGAGCATGGAGAACAGCGCCGAACGCTCCCTACCCTCCAGCGTCAGACGAAATCGCCAAAACAAGCACGCCTCCGCACTTAACAACTCCCACAAAACCGGCGTCCGCAGTAGCCGCGGCAGCGGCGGTGACTGGAAAATCCGCCGCTTTCTCGATCAACACGAGCTCCACCGTAGATGTAACTGTCGAAAATGGCACCGGTAACGGTAGTGGTGGCGGGGCGGGGAACGGAGTGGGAGTTGCAGAGGGGGCGGGGGCGATGGCTGCGAGGGGTGGTAAAGCTGGGGGGCCGGGGGCGGGAGCGGAAGGTGGAGATGCCGTGCGGTTTGTCGGCCACTCTCGGCCGGTGTATGGGATTTCCTGGTCTCCTGATGGGCGTTTTTTGCTCTCTGCGGGCGGGGATGGGGAGGTGCGGCTGTGGGATATGGCGAGAGGGAGGGCAGGGAATGCAGCTGGATACGTCCGTTATGACGGGCACTGGTGAGAGGTGGAAGATGGCGATGGAAGCAATCGAATGAGACACGTTTTATTTGTCGTTTGTTCGTTTGTTTCTTGATGTATTTGTTGTCGTTTGTTGTGATTGTTTTTATTTTGGTCGATGTTTTGGTTTTTGTTGCCATTATATGCTTTGATTTCCTTCCTTGTTTTGCTTTGTTTTTCGTTCGTTTGGTTGATGTTTAGTTTCGCTGCTGCTTTTTGTGCTGACCTCTTTTGGTTTTTCTTAGCCCACCCCTGCCCTCCCCCGTTTATCCCCCCCTTCTCCGTTGTCTTTGAACGAGCAGCGGTCCTGTATGGGAAGAGTCGTTCATTCCAGCAAGCTATTACTTGGCGATTGCCACCGCTGATCGAACGGCCCCTCTTACCATTCCCCTTCTTCCCCCACTCCCCCTCTCCCACTAACGATGGGCCTACAGCGGTCCTGTATGGGACGTTGCATTCGGTCCAGCGGGTTATTACTTCGCCACTGCCGCCGCTGATCGAACAGCTTGCTTGTGGAGCACAGATTGCGCGCAGCCGTTGAGGATATTCGCCGGCCACTTGAAGGGAGTTCTCTGCGTCACGTGAGGCTTGCCCCCCCCGGTTGGGGCTCTTAGTGTGGCCGGGAGGGAGGGGGGCGGGGTACTCATTTTACGCGTGGCCGTGGCCGCATGATGACTTAGACCCTCGCTTTCATGCAATACCGGGAAGTGGCACGTCGGGTTTTCACCGAACAGGCGGACATTGCGTGATTGGACGGGGGGCGGGGGGTGGAAGGGGCTGTGTTTGTGGAAGGGTGTATGTGGATTGGGGGTGTGTGTGGAAGGGTGGGTGGTGTGTGGAAGGTGGGGGGTTGGAGGGGCGGGGGCGTGAAGGGGGGAGGGAGAGGTTGAAGGGGATTCTCTACGTGACGGATGTTGTTTTATTCTAGGAGGCTCCAGCCTTGCCTGAGGAGAGGGGGGGGGGTGCAAGGGGGAGGGAACGCTTGGTTTGGTGTGGGAGAGGGGGGGCGGGGTGAAGAGGAAGAGTTGGGGCGTGAACGGAGCGCTCTGCGTCAAGTGAGGCGTTTTTTGCGAAGGGTCTCTAGCTTCGGCTGTTGGTCGGGGGGGTGGAGAGGGGGTTAATGGTGATTTTCTGCGTCACATTAGTTTTGTTTTTAGAGAGATTTCTAGTTCCATCTGAGGAGACCGGCGTTGTGGAAAGGAGTGTGGGTGGAGAAGGGGGAGGGCGGTGAAGGGTGGGGGGATTGAAGGGGGTGTTCGGCGTCTCAAGGAGTGTTGCATGCGGGCGGGCTCTTCGTTTGGTTGCTGGTGGGATGGGGAGGAGTTTTGGTGGTGGTGGTGACGGTGATTATGGTTTGGCGTATAGCTTTGAGACCGGTGTTGTCGATTTCGGTGCCTTTCGTCGTAGCTGTGTTTGGCCTTTTGGCTATTAATATCAGTGATAAATATGGTCAGTGTTGGCGATATTGGTGTTGCACTGCAGAAGACAACAGTTCCGTTAGCCGTTTCGCGTCAACCGCGCTTGTCGTCGGTTATACCCTAATACCCCCCCCCCTCCCCCCCCCCCCCCCGACCTCCGTCTCGAAAGGGATGCGTGGTCAATGGTCAAATGACCAAGGCAAGCAACAAATGAGCACGCCCCCTCCCCCCCCCCCCCGCGCTATACACGCTGTGCATGCCTCCGACAGATTCCATCCAAACGCGAACTATGTGGTAACCGGCAGCATGGACAAGACGGTTCGCGTGTGGGACGTTCAGACGGGGAACTGCGTTCGGTTGTTGGCGGGGCACTCGGGTAACATTACTTGCGTTGCTGTGTCTCCCAGCGGGCGACAGGTGAGTTGCTGCTGCTGTGGGCTTGAAACAAAGCATCCATTATGCTAGCAGTTGCTTTTGCATAACTGGGCTGCGTTTCGATCATAAGGAGCGTGAATGGGGGGAAACATGGGATCACAGCGTAGCTGGTATCTTTTTTGTACTGGTTGGCTAATAAAGAGAAGCTCTGGGTATGAGCCTAGTTGATGCTGTCGTATACCATGGTACTTTGTGTAGACCAGGAGATTCGCAATTCGACCCCTCCTTCACTGATCGCTCCTTACGTTATACCAGGTATGTATTAATAGAGTGCACGCCTCGGACATATCACGATCTAGATCTTGATATATATATCACATAGATCGTATAGATCATATAGATCATATAGATCGTACAGATCATATAGATCATACATATAATATAGATCATATAGATAATATAAATCGTATAGATCATATAGATCGTATAGATTATATATATCTTTAGATCCTGTATGTCATTATGAGGCGTTGCGCAGGATCTATACACATAGAAAACAGATCCAGCCGAGGCAACATGTGATAGATAGATAACACAGATCGTGCGACATCCACCCGGTAACTTGAGCTAGACCCATATAGATCCTCCCTGGAATATTTGCGAGTAGTTCGTTTGGGGATATTAATAGGTGATCTATCAGTCCGACGTGTGCTTTTGTGCTAAGGCCAATAACTATGTTTTTTTGTGAGCGAATGTGAGCTTCTAATCTTTGACGGTGTCATCAAATACGGAACCCTCCCGAGCTGCCTGAAGCGTTCGCCAACCACAAACACACGCAAGTTGACGGCAGTTACAAGCATCCTGCTGCGCAAGTTCCTAGAAACAGCAATGCATGCTTTTTTTGTTCAAACGTTTATGTTGTTGGGCAGGTTGCGGCGGGGTCGGCGGACAAAGACATACGCGTGTGGGACGTGGCGACGGGGAAAGGTTTGGCGCTGTTCAAGGGACACAAGGACGATGTAGAGTGCCTCGACTATAGCGTGGTGAGCATACGCAAACGCCTGACACAGTAGTTTTGAGTCTTCACAAGTTGTGATACGAAGAGACCGCGGTTTTGACCCGTTTTTAGTGACCGCCCGTACCCTACCGGACTGTGCCGTGACATAACGTGCAAGGCACGGCGCTCTTGAGCGGCAGTAGTTAAAGCACGTTATACCATACCGCACCCCACTGCACCACACCACACCACATCGCATTGCACCGCACCACACCGTACTGCACCGCACCGTACTGCACCACACCACACATCACACCGCACCGCACCGCACCGCACCGCACCGCACCGCACCGCACCGCACCGCACCGCACCGCACCGCACCGCACCGCACCGCACCGCACCGCACCGCACCGCACCGCACCGCACCGCACCGCACCGCACCGCACCGCACCGCACCGCACCGCACCGCACCGCACCGCACCGCACCGCACCGCACCGCACCGCACCGCACCGCACCGCACCGCACCGCACCGCACCGCACCGCACCGCACCGCACCGCACCGCACCGCACCGCACCGCACCGCACCGCACCGCACCGCACCGCACCGCACCGCACCGCACCGCACCGCACCGCACCTCACCTCACCGCTGCACACCTCACCACACCGCACCATACCATGCCTCCCGTCCCGCCCATATTACCTCCCAGCCCCACCCACCACCGACCCCTCTCCTATTTTTGTTCTTTCCACCCCGCCCTACCAACTACAGAAGTGGTGTGCGCTCGTGAGCGGTAGGAGAGATACCATACCATACGAAAACTACGTCATGCGATACCATACCATACCACACGCTACCCCACGGTACCTTACCATACCGCACCGTACCTTACTCTACCCTACCCTACCCTTCCACACCCCATCACACCTCACCCTCCCCACCCCCCTCTCCATTTTTTTCCTTACCCCCTTGCCCTGCCGACAACAGGAGGGCCCCATACCATACCACACCATACCATACCCTAACGTAGCATACCATACAGTCCCCGCCCCGAACCCCCTCCACCCCTACCACGCTTGCTTTGTTGTCACCCCGCCCTACCGGCTGCAGGAGGGGTCCGCACTCGTAAGCGGTAGCAAAGACAACCACGTCATGGTATGGGACGTTGCGTCAGCGTGCAGCTCAGCTAAAAAGAGGAGGGAGGTAGACACATCTGCTTCACTGGCGGAGCAGCTTAAGGCGGCAGAGGATGGGCCGGCGGGGGGGACGGCGATTGCCGCGGTGGCAGGGGCGGAAGCCGAGGAGGGGGGGGAAGGGGGAGGGGGCAAGCGAAGGAAAGTGGAGGGAGGAGGGGGGGGAGTTGGGGGCGGGCTGTGGTCGTCGAGGGGGGATGGTCCGAGCCATGGCCCTGTGCACTCGTTTGCTACTCGAAATACCGGTGTCATGAAGTGAGTGTGTGTTTTTATTTTCGGTGATGTTTTGGATGATTGTTGTTGTTGTTGTTGTTGCGCTTTGAGTCTCTCTCTCTTTCCGCCCCTCCCTCTCCCCTTTGCAACTTGAATTCTTCGTATAAGCCTAACAAACTTAACGATCACGCTCTCACACTCGTGCTCGTGTCTACGGCCCTGTCCCGCGCTCCCTGGGCACGCACCGTTCGTTTTGTATTCGCCGACGTTCTGCAGTGTGATGTTCACCAAGAAAAACCTGGTGATCGCTTCGGGCGTCTGCCGGAAGGCATGACACTAGTGGGACTGGGGGTGGGACTGGACGTGGGGGTGGGGGCAGGGCAAAGAGGGGGACGGTTACATCTGTGAGTTGGCCGACTATAAGTCCCCCGCTAGTTTTAAGTTGGCCAGGTATTGCAGTTATGTAGTACCGCGCGGCTAATTGCGGATTGCTGCGTCTTCTCTGCATCTGACTGGTGCGTTTGTAGGTCGATGTGCGATGCATGTCAGTAATGACTTCGTGGCTTACTAGGCCGTGACTCCGCTACCGAACTAATACCTAGCCGTCGTTTTCTCATAGCCATAGGACGGAGGTATCCCCCCCTCCCCCTGCCTCTTTTTATCCCTTGGTATTTAACCGCTGCCGCGCGACGACTGCCGTCAACAGGGTGGAAGGATTTAGATCGAGGCTGGGGCTACCCCAGGCGATTCTATAATGAAGATGACTCATTGATAACGGCGCCTTCAATTGTAGGGCTGGGGTGGTGGTGTTGGTGGTATTGGTGATGGTGGTGGTGGGGGTAATGGTGGTGAGGGTTGTGTTGGTAGAGGTGGTGGTGGGGGGGACGGCGGAGTTGGTGGTGGTGGAGGGGGTGGTGGTGGTGGTGGTGTTGCTGTACCCCGTCGTTTCCTACTGCGCCGCGGAGAAGAGGCAGGGGTGATGGACCCTCTGCAAATTATCACGACATAATATGGTTGTGTCCCGGTTTGGTTTGTGAGTTCTTTTTATTTTTTCCCGCCCCTCCCTTTCTTCTCTTTTCGGCATTTTTTTTTTTCTCTTCTGTGCCGCTCCCCGTGCTCTGTCCTGCCCCCCCCCGTCCTTGTGTCTCCCTGCCTGGCCTTTGTATCTTTTGTTTGGTTTATGTCGAGCCTCGCGTTGTTTACAGATTGGTCTGGTCCTTTTTTATTTTTTCCCCATTGCATGAGAGTATTATAGGTATTTTCGTGACTCGGGAGTGTGCTGTTCGTGGTTTCGTTTCGTTTTTTTTTTTTTTCGCGTCCACGCGAGTTGGTGCGTGTTCGTGCGCGTCCTTTCTTGTTTCCCGGCAGTAGCAGCGGCAGTAGCAGCGGCAGTAGCAGCGGCAGTAGCAGCGGCAGTAGCAGCGGCAGTAGCAGCGGCAGTTGCGTAGCAGCAGCCTAAATATTGTCAGCAGCTGCAATGTTTTTGTTTTGTTTTGTTCGTGTTACATGAAAGAAAACCGAAAAAAAACGATTGGAGGCGTTTAGGTGTCGCGGACTAATGAGGAGTATGTGCGAGGGGGCGGAGTGATGTACGCATTTCATGCATGACTATAGTCTTCCAACCATAGAGCCTCGCATTCGTACAATACCGGTACACAGCACGTCGGGTTGGCACCGACCAGGCCTGGGCAGACATTACTTGCACCAAAAGCGCAACGCCGTATCCTCGGCGAGTCGCATGAGGAGGAGGTGTATGGGGTGTTCTCACAGGTTCCTACTGAATGGTAAAAGTTGGAGCGATTTCGGGGCGCTTGGTTGCGAAGTGGGTTTGTATATTACAGAGGCATGCGTTGTCAGGAAGGGGCGGGGCATCCGGGGGGGGAAGGGTCATTTGAGTTCGAATCGAACGGCCAAGAGGCACAGAGAAATACTCCGGAGTAGTTCATGAAACAATAGTCATGAAGAGGTATTCACGGATTTTTTGGTGATGTGTGTTCGTGAGGAATTAGTCGCGCTCATGAGGACTTATTGATCTGGGAGCAACCCCCCAGATAAACGTGTACCTCAAAACAAAATCACGAGAACGAGAAATCGACGAGGAAAGCACACGTGGTCATGACATATTGGTGAACGTGAAGACTGGCCTGATAGATTGATTTATGATATTTTTGCTGTATCAGGATCAGCTGGTGGTCCTTCTATTGGGAGGCTCCGCCGGAAAATCCTCTACGAGCACTCCTATTTTTGTTAGGATTGGGCTCAAATTATTAAGGAGGGCAGGTTGATTAGAGAATAATAATTTCAGCATGACAAAATGGACTTTTTATTATTTATTGTCGTGCGAAATGCGAGAGCCTCATGGCTGCATTGGGAATGGAGTTTATTATCACCATATAGTAGCTTGCACCCAAGGCCACGGCGCTGCTCGCGGCGTAACACCGGCGGCAGGCGTGTTACGCGCAACACGCCCGCCCTGAGAGGTTCGCCGGCGGCGTTTTTTCCCGATATATCCGAGATGCCTGCATGCGTGAAACATTCGCTGGTAGACGACCTTGACACAACCGGAGATATCCCGTTTTTTTTTTCGGGGGTGATTCTTGAACTGGAACTAACTGGTGTAGAACACACCCGATTTCCAATTTATAGTGACAAATCTAGCGCACGGTGGTCCATCTCAATTTCATTCTTTTTATTTTAGAGGGTACCCGCGCTATGAGCGAGTGAGAGTATTGATCCCTGCACGTATGGCGTGTAAGCTTCTCAGCACTTCAACAGATTTTCAAACCTTGTCCGGATGATCGTTTTCCTTAAGAGGGCCTCAAGCCACTTCGGGCACTCTACGAATAATATGGTTTGGTCCATCATGTAGACACACGTACTGTCTTGTTGCGCGCTAGCTACTGCGCTGTGCGCTTAAGGGTAAGGGTACGCTATTCACGGCTTCTTCAACTGGAAACCCGAGGTGTTGGGGGCAGATAACTTGAAATTAGTGCAGGAAGGGGCTTGGGGTTCTCAAGGAAGGGTAAATATTGTTCCTAAAGAGATTTGTTGGTAAAAGCCTCGCATACATACAGTTAGTATAGTTCGTATATAGTGTACATACAACAGTTAACTCTCTTTTTTTTTTCGCGTTTTCTGGGTTGTCTCGTACCAGATGTACTCCTCCTCTGTTTTTTCCGTGTTGATACAAAGCGCAAGATATAACCCGCCCTTTGGATTGAGTAGTCTATGTTCTCAAAACTGCGACAAGAGTAGGGGGGATATACACAGCGAAAGCGACGGGTTTGCGAAGATCTCGACAAGATGTTTACCGTAGAATTCGACGACGCGGGTCGCTAGGCGCTATTTGCTCTATGCTATCGAACGACCGTTGTCCCTTTTGTCGAGGAAGAAATAATATTTTTTTTTCATCTTCGTCCGAGGGTGGTCTGTATTATCAGTAGTCTGTACCCATTGCAATTCACCAGGCGTATGTGCAAGGAAGGTTAAGGTTTTTAGAATTGCACGTAAACTCAGCACAGCCCCTGCCGACCTCGAGAGCAGACCTCGAGCCCCCCAAAGGGTTGGGTTGGGGTTGGGGTTAGGGTTAGGGTTAGGGTTAGGGTTAGGGTTAGGGTTAGGGTTAGGGTTAGGGTTAGGGTCGGGTCTGCGGTCGGGTTGGTCTGGGCAGCGCAACCGTCGTTTTGTGCGGACCTGCACATAGTGAGCCGCTATACATCAATCGCTATTATTGAATTTACGTGCAAATCTGAAAAACGTTGCACGTAACGTACGTGCAATTTCACGGGGAGCCGATCGCACTTACTTGTTGTAGTATATCCTACTACTGGTATACAGCAAGACTGCTATTGATACTACTTTTACTGTAGGTAGCCTTCTCTCGTCTTTTAGTAATATGCTCGTCTACCCTATCATTGATCTTCGAATTCTAAGCCGCATCCAGGCATCATCCACGCACCATGGGTGGGGTGCGGCCCTGTCACACCCTACGAACCCCCCCCCCCCCCTTTCGAGCTCTTCGGACACAACACAGCAACAAAGAGCACAGCACGACGGCTCTTCACGGATGTTCTTAAATTACTCCGGTACCCGTGGCGGGAGATCTCCAGGTTTTCCGAATAATTTTTGGTGAAATATCTGTCAGCAGATGATTTGGGGTAAAAATCACGAAAAACATGCAACGGGAAGTCGCCGAAAGATTCCGGGAGACCTGAGGAGCCCGGTCTTCCTTGACGCGTCAAAATTCTTGATGTAATAGGTTTAGAATAATTTTGCGGTCAGTCAAGGAGTCAAACCGCGGTCTCCTGGAATCAATATGTAGTTCGAACAAGCTGCCAGCCTGGAGGTGGAGGTTGCGCACCGCTGGTATCTGGTACGGTACCGGTGCCTGGCACGTAGCACCCCAGCAACTTGTGGAACCATCAGAGAGAGAAAGCGATACCGCTGAAGAGCCCCCCTCCAGCTGTACGCCGGTACAAACGCTGTATTATACGTACTCGTCTACGCCCGGTGCTCGTGCGAGCTTGTAGACCGGCGTCGAACCCTGGCAGGCAACACTGGACGAGACATCAGAAAAAGACACGTACTTGCACACTGCGCACCACCCTGCTGTTGAACGCTCTGCGGTTGGTTGGTTGTACACCCGCACGAGCACGCCCGCCTCGTCGAAGAAACTTCCCCCAAGAACGTTACTGGTACGGCTGCGTCGTCTATGTCCGACGCGAAGAAGAAGGAGCTCGAGTCTCGCCAACAGGGCAACGCCACCAACGCCACCAACGCCACCACCACCGTCACCGCCACCACCACCGCTCACGACTACTACAGCAGCACTAACCCGGACGAGGCCATCGCGGTTCAGGTGCCGGATAGCGGCGGTCCTCGGCGAGCGCAGGTCGTTGTCGGCCCTGATATGCACAGCGTGGCTCAACACGCACCCGGCCTGGTGGTTGTTCATCATGAGCACGTGCCGGTTTACTGTCCTGCCGGAAATTCCAGCAGCTACGATGGACAGTATTGCTACACGGTGAGTGTTATGACTTCTTTTTTTTTTTTGTTCTTGTCAGCTACTGGAATAGTCTACATCTGGCTTGCTGGCTGCCGTAGTCTACAGCAATACAGGACAACTGCATGCCAGAACTACAGATGGTGGTGGGAAAAGAGAAAGTCAGACTGAGGTTCACGGCAAACGTAAGACCCTCAGCTGGTGTCGTTGTACTGAGCTCATTAGAGCGTAGCACGCACCCACTCCCAACTAAGAAAGCCAGCCTGTAGGTCTTAGGTCTGCCTGTTTCGTGTGAACTGGGTGTCCCTGTACCTGCATACATGTATGTAGTCTAGACTATGTAGTCTAGTCTTGTGTGTGTTTGTTCTTGTCCCTTTTCACCTTTCGACATCCATCATATCATCATACGCAGTGTACCGCGCCGTTTCGTCATCCTGCGAGTAGAGACAAGAGACAAGCTCTACGATAGCTCTGCGATCACAATCTGCAAGCCAGAGACATATTAAGCGGACGAGGATTCTAACTTTCTTTGTCCAACTCACAGCTGATGACGTTGATGGAATAATTTAACGAAATTTGGTCGTGCGGTGCTGCCGCTGCTGCCTGCTGCGTTCTACGGGTACTGCTGTAGACTCTAGTCTACAGCAGCAGTGCAACAAACAGTAGATGCCGCACCGACAATGGCAGAGCACAGCCCCGCCCCCCACCGCTGCTGCGGCAATGCGCAACTATCAATACCAACCCTACTGCAGTACCAGGACAGTCGCCGCCGTTCACTCGGTCTCAATACCTCCTCAGGCGCAGAAAACAGCGGTAGACTTCCACACCACTGTGGACGGAAATGCAAGGACCGTTGGGTCATTAATTTGAATACAAAATGATTATTGTTCCTGTACAGCACCTCCATTTTGGTACAGCGTTATCGTTACGTGCTCTGTGTGCCGTAATTGTTCCGCAAGACACGTCGGAAGTTTTTGCATTTTACATGAAACAAAACGTTTAATATGCAAGGGGACAGCGTGTTGGCATAAAAAGCCAGGGCCTTCATGGAAACCATCGTGGAGTCGAAATGACCCAGTGACCGGTCGCCCCGGTGGCGTATCAGGTTATCCTCGAGCCTGGTATAGGTCAGTTTCGTGAGTTCGAGCCCCGCCGAGTGCATACTCGTATAAATTCGTTGGGACTTTTTTCTTGTGCACAAATTGACTTGCGGAAAGCGCGAGAGCGTGAGTCAGCAACATTCGATGTACAATCGACGAGCAGTGGGATTGCTGAACCCTATGCGCGATAAAAATTGAAGGCAAGAACCGGGGAGGAGAAGGGATGACACCTGTGACCACGGCTTGTCCAGAAGCTGGAAAGTGAAAGTGTGCTAAAAAAAAAAAAAAAAAAAAAAAGTACTACTGCAGCAGTAGTAGATACGTGCGTCGCAATGTACGCCAGTACGCTAGCGGTGGTGTATTCAAGTTTATATACACCACCGCTGCGTATTTGCCGCGCGCACCTCGTGCGGGAATGGTACTCAGCAAGTAGTGTTGGCGTGGTCTACGGCTTTCATGCAAGCTATCATGAAGCAAATGACGGGCTCCTACTCCAAGAGTGTGTACTTGATACGTGCGCAGGTGATGTGTGGCAGTTGTACCGGTGGTGTTTGTGAAAGGCTTAAAATACACCACCGCCACTCATTCGACGCACACGCCTCGGCCGGGCATATCATTTTCAAGGGCGTGTTCTCATGGACCAGGACTACTATCATCGAAGCCACAGTGAAGCCGAAACGGCCTAGTAGTTCAGGAGATATGTGCTTGCCGCTGCGGTCACAGGCGGCGTATGCCAGTTGGGCCATGTTACCATCATGCGGCGGTCTTGTGAAAATACGCTTAAATACACCACCTCTTCTCTGCTGATTTGCCGCTCGCACCTCGTTGGTGACAAACAGCTGTGACAGTGTGTCGTCCTGGTGAAAACGCATCTATCTCGAAAGCAATCGTACGGCTGAAACGAGCCAGCACCTCGGTGGATATATGTGTTCGTCTGCGCTCGGGCAGGCAGGGTAGAGACGCGGAATATGTCTACCATCATACATGTACGAGTGTGCTGACACGACACGGAAACATGAGGTCCATACCTAGATACGACACGAAAGACAACCGATGACGTCATGTATCGATGGCCCATGAACTTGCGGTTTTCCCTGTCTACCACTCAACGAAAGCTAGATTGGTGTGCCTAATTTAGTCCTTGATGTGTTTGGGCGATAGAGTTGCCGTTTCGCTAGAAAATCGCTGCGAGGGTGGGACACATACCATGAACCGTAAGAACAGGCTTGAGTGTGCCACGGTTCTTTGGATACGACGGCGCTTGATAGTCTAGTCTATATCATTTGGCCCAATAACCTAATAACTCAAACTCGCAGCGATATGCCGCAATTGTATGCTTGCGCGGTTGTCACCGTCTCGAAGTGCATACTTAAGGATGTAAACGCTTAAGAGCAGTAGTACACCGAGCCAAGCAGTGCGGTTTCAACCAACCCGTGAGACTGTTACATACCTGACGCCGTATAACACGAAAGAAAGCACACCCCGGCGATAACATTTTGGCGCGGAATAATGTTATCACCGGGTGTGCTGTTGTTGTAGGTGTGTGTGGTATCTAACGCATCCCCTGTGATAGCAACCATGCACGGTAGCCCCGCGGCTAGATAGTGTGGAAAGGAAGGGGTGTGGTATTGAGGGGGTGTGGTAACGTTAGTAACGATTGCTAAGGAGCGTGAACAAACCCCGGCCAGATTACAGGGGGTGTACTTACTTTGGGGGTGTGCTAACGGTATCAACGATTGCTAGGGAGAATGAACAGACCGCGGCAACATTGCAGGGGGTGTGATAACGAGGTTTGTGCTAACACATGAGAGGTGCAGGTTTGTTGTTGTCCATTATCACGTAATGCCGGTGATGGTAACGCACACGTTTGAAACCGGAGGATGACAGCAAAAATGCCCGACTTGCTGCGATACCGGAAAACGGTTGCCGGTCTAATGCGAACATACCGGTATTCAATGATGAGACTCCCGGCAATTGCACGTCAAAGGCCTTGTCCCGCTGCCAAATCGCCTGCTGCCATCTTTTGATATGAACCCTTTCTTTCCAGCCCGAACCTAGCACAACAACAGTATCGTACCGTCACCACCGCGCTGGTTGGTTGTTGACGCAACGGCAATACAGTTGAAAACATCAAGTCAAATGAGAAAAAATCACGATCAAGCGAAACCAAAACGGCAAAATGAAGAGGGAACACACGAGGAAAGAAAGGAGGGACGCAAATAATAATATTACCGATACTGCTTTTCTTTTCGGTACCACAGGTACCGGTAGCGGCATCACACGAGGACCGTTCAAACCTACCGGCACTCATTCTCAACCCCTGCACATCAAGTACCGATATCGTATGTCACCTACGGAAATGTGTTCGTATCACAAGCGAGTTCTCAAATATATTGCGTTACTGATGCCCGACCACACCAAATAACCCGGTAATACCCGTCGTACCACCGGTAACGCGTACTAGGTTCCGTGCACCATGCCATAATAGATCGCAACCAGCAGCAGCAGGTACCGGCGGGGTTGGGGCCGCAGACTCGTTCGAATCACTGTGACGGGGCACAGCTGTTGCCTCCATGCTGGTGTGCCCGTTGCGGGTGAATGGTATCCACCAGACGGTGTGATATTTTTGGAGTTTAATGATATTTTCAGGCGTTCTCCGTAGGGGGTGTGGTATTCAACGTACCCCCGGTGATGAAGTGATGGTCGAAAAACGAAACAATATATCACCGGGTGTGCTCATGTAGAGGTGTGTGTTATTCAAGGGGCGCGCGCTTTCTTCCGTGTTATACGGTACCCAGCTGTTTGTAGTAACGGCGTATTAAACATGCTACTACCGGCAAATATATCTTGGCCGCATCATCAGACTTTCAAGTAGAATCGATCATCGACGTGTTTACAACACGATACGAACATGCGAAGTATAGTCTAGTCTATTAGTCTAGACTGCACCCTTGTTGAGGAATTAGTGGGGTATTAGTCCGTTTGACCACTAGCAAAAGGTTAACCAATAGCCTACCCAAACTAAGCCTTATAACGCCCTTTGCTTTGCGGTTATGAAAACTTACTTCTTCGACATCTTATTATACAGAACATTGTGCAAGACCAAACGTATAGAAGACTAGACTACATACTTCAGGTATGTGTGTATGTGCGAAAAAAGGCATTCGTAGAGCGAAGAAGGGATACGGCTGACCATGGAAATTAAGGGGGGCTGAAGCCAGCCTGGTGTCATTGTTAGATCAATCAATGGTATCCATACACCTATCGCCGTCGTATACCTAGACAGAACCGTGGCACACTCGAGCCTGTTCTTACGGTTCATGGTATATGTCCCACCCTCGCAGCCATTTTCCAATAAAACGGCAACTCTATCGCCCAAACACATCAAGGATTAAATTGGGCACGTTCATCTAGCTTTCGTTGAGTGGTACACAGGGAAAACCACAAGTTCATGGGTCATCGATATATGCCGTCACTGGTTGTCTTTTCGTGTCGTATGTTTCCGTGTCAGCGTACTCGTACATGTATGATGGTAGATGTATTCCCTCTTGTTTAAACGCACCACCTGAAACCAAAATCTGCCAGAGTAGTAAACACTACCAGCCAGCAGATATCATCTCATTATCCATCTAGCCACCCATGCCGCAGCTCCAACTCATCTTCACCCCCCCCCCCCTTGTTCCCCGCCCAGTTCGCTCAAACGCCCCACTTATAATCGAAATCGGCCAGAGTAATGAACACTAATAAGCCATTGATATCACGTCATTATCTTTCTAGCCATCCATGACGTAGCTTTCATTCATCCCCCCTTCCCCCCCTCCAACGCCCCCTGCTTCCCCACACCCCGCACGATCGCCCAGACCCAGCACCGCGCGTATAGTAGGCCCCTACATATATGATTAATATGCGCGATCGGAGGATCACACACAATGTTGTGAACATCAGTGTCGACCAAATCTTGATTTTAATACTATATGTGACCTAAACCTCTTGAAAACCCTCCCCCCCCCCGCTATTATTTATTTATTTATTTATTTATTGATTTATTTTTCCCTCGCTTTCTCTTGCTTAAACGCCCCACCTACTACTATCAAAATCCGCCAGAGAAATAAACACTTCCACGCCCTGGATATCGCCTCGTTATCGTTTCAGAGCCGTCCATGCCGCTGCTGCCATTCCCACCCACCCCCGTCCCCAACGCCCCGTCCTCCCCCACCACCCGCACCATCGCCTAGACCTAGCACCACGCGTATAGCAAACCCCTACATCTATGCGACCTAAAGCCCTCCCCCCCCGCCCCCGCCCCCCCCCCGCCACATTCCCCCCCCTCCCCCACAAGAAATATTTATAGTTTCCACGCACGAATTGACCTGCCCCACCCGTCCCCTCCCCCCCCCTCCCCCCCTCCCGCCCCCCTTTTGATCAAAATCAGCCCCCCACGTCCTTCAAAACTCCGCCCTCTCCTCACCGGATATTCGACTTACAGGATTCACTTGATAAACTGATGCATTTCCTTCCCCAGCTGTCAAATTTTGTCCCCCTCAGAAACGGGTTTTATATATTATAAAAATTAAAATACACTCCAGCTGTGAGATCGAAGATTTCGTCGAAACTCATCTTTGCAAGCTGTGTGTGATACTCCGATCGCGCGCATTACGAGTTGTGTGTCCTCATTAAGGATATAGGTCGGCGACTCCCCTTACAACTACAGTGTAGCTATCAGGGTCAACAGGATGATTTTAGTCAGTCTGTGAGCGGAAACTATAAAACCCGTTTCTGAGGGGGACAAAATCTGACGGCTGTGAAGGGAAAGGGGGGCCTGGTTTATATATATACACATATATTTTTTTATCCTCCGGCGGATGGGGAAAAATAAAGCTTTAGCTTACCACACTTCCACGTATTTTCATACGCGTCGTGTGTTTTATAGTTTCCGCGCACAGACTGCCTAACATCACCCTGTTGACCCTGATAGCTACACTGTAGTTGCAAGGGGAGTCGCCGACCTATATCCTTAATGAGGACACACAACCCGTAATACGCGCGATCGGAGTATCACACACAGCTTGCAAAAATGAGTTTCGACAAAATATTCGATCTCACAGCTGGAGTGTATTATAATTTTTATAATATCTTCCGCGTCTCTATCCTGCCTGGCATGGCGCAGACAAACACATATATCCACCGAGGTGCTGGCCCGTTTCAGCCGTACGATTGCGTTCGAGATACGTTTTCACCAGGACGACACACTGTCACAGCTGTTTCTCACCAACGAGGTGCGAGCGGCAGATCAGCAGAGAAGAGGTGGTGTATTTAAGCGTAATTCCACAAGACCGCCGCATGATGGTAACATGACCCAACTGACGTACACCACCTGTGACCGCAGCGGCAAGCACATATCTCCTGAACTACTAGGCCGTTTCGGCTTCACTGTGGCTTCGATGATAGCCCTGGTCCATGAGAACACGCCCTTGAAAATGATATGCCCGGCCGAGTCGTGTGCGTCGAATGAGTGGCAGTGGTGTATTTTAAGCCTTTCATAAACACCACCGGGGTTACAAACACCACCGACCGGTACAACTGCCACACACCACCTGCGCACGTAATAGGCACACATCTCTTGGAGTAGTAGGAGCCCTTTAGTGCTCCACGATAGCTTGCATGAAAGCCCTAGACCACGTCAACATTCCCCGCCGAGTACTATGCCCGTACGAAGTGCGCGCGGCAAATATGCAGCGGTGGTGTATGTAACCCCACCGCCAGCGTACTGGCGTACATTGCGAGACGCACGTATCTACTGGCAGTACTGGGGCGTTTCGGCTCCACGATGGCTCCCTTCCATGATAGCCCTTGCTTATAACAACACGCTCTCGGTAGTTTAATGCCCATCCGAGGCGTGTGTGGCGAATACGCGGCGGTGGTGTATTTGAGGCTTAAATACACCACCGGTGATGTATGTATTAAATACAGCACCGATAGTGTATTTAGCATTAAAAATTACTGTTTTTATAGTTAGTTTTGTTTTGTTTTGTTTTGTTCTGTTTGTTTGTTTGTTTGTTTGTTTGTTTGTTTGTTTGTTTTTTTTTTTCGTAACAACGTCAGCTTTGAGTTCGACGAATTTAGGGTCGATACTCATCTTTGCAAGCTGCGTGCTACACCGGTCGCCCTTTTTTTGTCAGTTTTCACGAAGTCATTTTTTTTGGACACGGAATAACAGACTTCGGACATCACTACTGCTGCTGTCTTCATACTCCCGATCGATGTAGTCTATGTATACCAAAACCCGCCATTACAGTGCAAAAAACAATATAATAAGACCACCCCCAGGTAGAGAAAACCTACCCACGCACTTAGCCACACGTACCAACAACCCTGACCAAGCTATCCATCCGCAAACCATCCACCATGCATATGATAGAACAGTATAATATTATAATAGTGGAAACTACAGAAGAAATAAAATTATGGAAATAGATACGTATGATGTTAGATCTATTACGGAGATCCATTGTTAACAGGGGTGATTTAATGCCTATGGGGTCATAACTCTGTCGATTCTTCGTCGATAACAACGGTAAACGATAGCTTGGATTGTTCGCATAGGCCTTACGGTCACGGCGCAAAAAAAACAAAGAAGTATGATGTTCTGGCCGAGATATTGCGAAGTTATGAGAAATTTCCGGTTAATTTTTTGCAAAATTTTCTGGTGATGATAATGATAACTCATTTACCCCTGTTAACAATGGATCTCCGTTAGATCTAGCTCAAAATTCCCCACCTACCTACCTAATAAAGTAAACATACCAACACTTACAATCATAGTGGGGAGAAAAAGTTTTTTTTAACAGAAACAGTTTTTTAACAAAATAATAGGACCCCTCCCATTAAGAAAAATCTTACCCACATCGTACATTATTATTAAATAAATGAAAATAAATACACTCCAGCTGTGAGATCGAATTTTTTGTCAAAACTCATCTTTGCAAGCTGTGTGTGATACTCCGACCGCGCGTATTTCGGGTTGTTGTGTGTCCTCATTGAGGATATGGGTCGGCGACTTCCCTTGCAACTACAGTGTAGCTATTAGGGTCAGCAGGGTGATGTTAGTCAGTCTGTGCGCGGAAACTACAAAACCCGTTTTTGATGGGGACAAAATCTGACAGATGATGTGGAAGGAAATGCATCAGTTTATCAAGTGAATCCTGTAAGTCGAATGACCGGTGAGGGAAGGGCGGAGTTTTCAAGGACCTGGGTTTAATCAAGAGGAAGCGGTGGGGGGGGGTAGCTCAATTTGTACGTGGAAACTATAAATCCTCTAAGGGGATAAATCTGACGGTTTTGGAAGGAATGCACCAGTTTATCATGGGGGCGGGGGCGGGACGGGCGTGGCAGCTCAATCTATGCTTGGAAACTAAAAATCATTTTTAAGGAGATAAATCTGACGGTACTTGTACATCATAAATACCAACAAGCAGCTTGACAAAATGAGTATTGACACGAAATTCGTCGAACGCACGGCTGACGTCCTGAAAATATTTTTATAAAATATTAGAGTGACAGCGTATCAATTTGGAACCGTGGGTTCGTGTCCCACAGAGTTTTTTTTTTTCTTTTTGGGAGTAGTAGCCGACTTTTATTCTCAAATGCCGTACGATTAATAATAACATACCAGGTATTAGATAACTAGTACCAATACTCTATATTCGTACTCCTTCCGATATTTAAGCGGAGAAAAAACAAAATAAACCACCTACTATACATAGAGCAGTTTAGTGGAAACTACAGTAATAAGGCTATAAAATAAATATGATGTTAGATCTAGCTCAAAATTCCCCACTTATTTTAAGTGAAAATACCAACACCAATCATTATAGTGGAGGAAAAACAAAACATACCATCATCCTCCCATTAAAAAACTCACCCACATGTTATATGTAGTATATTACAAGTACAGTACCAACAACGCAGCTTGCAAATATGAGTATTGACCCGAAATTCGTCGAACCCACGGCTGACGTCCTTAGAATATTTTTATAAAATAATACCAACACCAACCATTATAGTGGAGAACAACAAAATATGTAGACTATGTCTATTTTTTTAAACAAAAGGAGTAGGACCCCTCCCATTAAGAAAAAACTCATCCACATAGTATATTACAAGTACCAACAACGCAGCTTGCAAAGATGACTATTGACCCGGAATTCGTCGAACTCACGGCTGACTGACGTCCTTGAAATATTTTTGTAAAATATCTTTAATCTCCAACACCGCCAATCAAGTGCTGCGAGGAGCATAGTAACAAACGACACATAACATGAACACAAAACGCACGACGACCATAGCCGGGCTGCAAAAAAACGTTGGCGGGCGCGGGGGTGCCTTTTGCTACAATAGTTAGCAGTTAGGGAATGAACCGGTAGTTTTTTGAGGCATTGGATCCCCTGGTCATATGACGCTGATCGTATCCGCGGGTCAGACCCGCGACGCGGGAGACAACAGCTATTCCGTGGCGGGAACCAGTCAGGTTTCGAGGTGGTAGATTCGTGGGTTTGATCCGAGGGCTGGGACAAGAGCTTTCACGGGTCAAGGCAACGCGACCCGCGACCTTACCCGTGCTTAACGGGTCATGACCCGACCCGACATCTAAGCTTACTGAGCCCTCGCCAGTCCCAAGGATGCCAGGAGGTGAAGTAAATGGTATCAGGAGGACTGAGGCACTCTATACCCAACATATGTGTACCTACAGTAGTACTTGACTGCTTACCAGCCGATATGCGTTTCGCAGTATAGTAAGAAGGGTAGTAGCAGGCTGTAGAATGTAGACCGAATGCGACGAAGTCCCCCAGAGGACGCAAGGTAGCCTGTGCCGGGTGGGCGCCCTCTCTCTTGTGATTCGTAGTACTTCGTTATTGTCCAGGCAGCTCTCAACGTCACCACATCAAAACGACACAGGATACAAAGTAGGGTATCGTAGAGAGAATGCGCTATACCCCAATTCGGAGCAGCGCCTATGTTCCCGACCAAATCCGAGAACCTTGACCCGGCGTATTCTACTTTATAATTTACGAGAGAGATACCCTCATCTCATGCCTTTTCTGTGGCTTACTCATCTACATGGAGCACTCCGAAACATTCAGCCCACCCTAAATGGTCATATGTACAGATAGCATCACAACAATCCCAATTGTCAACAAAGCATCTATAGGATCGAAGATGCGGGTATTCGAAACATACATTTGGTGAGGCTGTATGTTCACCCCACACCTCGTACTGACGCTAGGATGCCTCTTGCATTGTGTTGAAACACCTGGCATCGAAGCTCACGAAGGTGAAAGCCACCACAACACTTGCAAAGGTTGTTACAGAATTGGTAGCAGTCCTAGCGGCCCAGGCAACGATTCGCTACGAGCAGTACCACAATAATTGTTTGAGGTCACAGTCGCAAGGGTGCCAGAAGCCGAAACGGCGAAGTCCTGGCCAGTCCCAAGGGCCCCAGGAGCTGACAAAACTGAGTCCTTGCTAGCCCCAAAGGTGCCAGGAGGCTACCTGGTATACGACTGGGCCCTCGCCAGTCCCGGCAATAGAGCGAAGCCGATGCGACAGAGTCCTTACCAGCCCCAAGGAATACCTTTGTACTTTGTCCCGACCAGTCCCTGGGGTACCAAACGGCCTTAAACGTCTCAGTCTTCGCCAATCTTAAGGGTATCAGGAGGAGCTGAAATGACAGACGCCAGAAGGGCTGTGGCACTCTTTGACAGTTTTTGAATGACTCTACTATCATATACTGTATAATGATAGGCGCTCATTCTGCGCTAGGGGTAGCATCTAACTTCTCTGAGGCTGGAACCGCACTCACTTGTGAGGAGCTCTACATATACCTCACCCCCAAACCGAATTTTTAGATAAAAACGAAAGTGCAACCCGAAGGACAACCACACGGTCTGGGTATTTAACGATAACGATGTTCCAATGAATATAACGTGTTGTATTTTCCAGGTCGAGGGCCTCCCTCAGTCGGAACTAATTTGGTCCAAAAAGTGATACTCTTGACGTTTCACGCGCGATATGCTTGTACCTCTATACCGTAGAGTCTCCCCACGCTGTGATAGGGGCGCAGCAAGCGCTACAGAGCTGCTGACACAAGGAGCTCAAAGGAGTCACCCGAAACGTGACGTCGAAGACATCCGTTCCCGCAACCCGACCCACTATTCTGTGTTCGTTAGACCTAAGACAAATAGACTATAAATAGGTGAAATTATCGTATTGACCGACGGTTTCACACTGGAGGAGCTCAACCGTGACATTATAACATTATAACATTACCAGAAACGTTTGGCCAAAAAAGGGCACCCCCCCCCGCACTATATAGAGGGATGACTCACCGGTGGCATGCGTCGAACCTACTAGACAGCGCATACAACACGTCCTTAATGTTCGATGTTCCGTACGCGCCCCCTCCCGCTGTCCCCCCGCCGCCTCGCCTATGCACGTGCTCGCGAGCCCATTAGATATCCGCAGAAGACCCGGTGGAGGTGGTACACGCCCGGAACGTCGCCATCGCGCATGTGGTCTTTGAGTTCTTGGCGGTGTTCACTTGCCTCACGAATGGCTGGTGCATTGGGGTTTTGGTGTTGGCCATGACGTCATCGAGCCTCGTGGCGTGCTGCTTCAAGCAGCGCACGGCCTATTCTTGCTGGAGTTTCATAGGACTCTTCTTGGTTTCGTTGCACGCGCTGTCCGGCCTGGGCGAGTTAAAATCCCATGTGGGCAGCGTAGTAGCCGGCGTGATGCAGTTATTTCTGTGCGCTGTTAGCCTGGTGGTCTTGATCGTTGGCTGCAAAGCAGCTTCGGCAACGGGTGGCCGGGCCCTCCTAGAGCGTAGGCAGGCAGGGGTGGCGATGCAGGTATCGAATCAAATTACGCAAGGGGTTCCCCTAGCTCATGTTGATTCGCATGCGTAATTCCAAGGACCAAGCATGCCGGTGGACGGTCTAGTTCTGTCAGGTCAAGATGTCCTTAGACGGGATATACTGGCTCTAGTGTACGGTGTACCTTGACGTCTATCCTCGACGGCTCTTAGGACTTAGTACACTATCTTTTGTGTGGGGAGCGCCTTGACGGCTGTCCACCAAAGGGCACACTTGATGCACTAGATGTACTGTGGGGCGTGCCTTGGGTGGTGGTCTGCCAAGGGGCGAGAGTGCCGTCAACCGACATACATAAGCCGAGAACAGGCGTAAAAGAACAAAATTAAATATATCTTCGGTTGCGACTATGCTCAGTAGCAGCGGTTTACTTCCTACATCATTTGTGAACCGTTGTTGTGACTCGGCAGGGAACATTGTCCTTGGGTATTCCGCCGGTCACAAGGGGGGATGCGTGCTATACTATCATAGCATCGGGACCTGGAAGTGTGTTTGTTGCGGGCTATCGGCTGTCAAATAATCGTTTGTATCCCTAGTTCGAAGAGAGGGGGGGAGCTTCAAAGGAAACCCCGGGGATGACCTTTACACAGCCCCGAGTTCCTACACCCGAACACACGGAAGCCAACTACCACGCCACCCGTGGCGTAACTCCGTGCTCACTGGAATAACTTCAGCTTTAGTCGACTCTACGTAGGCGGCTGGTGTAACGCTTCTTTCATGTAAACTGGAGTTGTCCCTCATTCGAGACCGCGAATATTACTATTGTCGATAGTTAGTTCTAAAGCGGCGTAGTAGGGCTACTACTTGAGGTCCGCCGGTGCGGTGAAAATGTGCGACCTTTCCTGCCTATATTTTCTCGTGGGCCCCCGAGGTTGTATCTCGGGAGGTTGCTCGCCATGCCTTCATGTGCATGTATTTGTCGCGCTTTAGCCTTCGCCTGTAGCTAGAGATTGTTTATTCAGTGGTGGCGACTGATGGTACAAGTTGGTGCATGTAAGCTGCTAGCCTGTAAATAGTCTGATGCCGCTGCGTATAGTTGTGACCCCTTTGTATCTTGAGAGGGAACGCTTGTCCAAAATGTAGGGTAGGATTGTCCGTACACGTAATTGCGGCCTCTGCAAGCGTTAGTACCGAACAGGCCGCGGTTTGTTGGTATGGATTATTTGGCGTGTGTCTCTGTCGGGAAGATACGTAAACAAGGACGTCCGGTTTTCGTGGGGATAACTTCACGTTTAGGCCAGCAAACCCAGGCTGGCTGCGATCGAGGCGGGTTTCCTGCGATCAGGCCTGCGATAGTCGCTGGGTTGGTTAGCTAATCCAGAAGTTTGTGCCTTTTCTCCGTGTGAGGAAACAGCTACCAACGATCGTTAGGTACGCCTAGATGACGTGGGCTCATTGTCAATAATGGTTTGGAGGCAGCACCGGACTATGTTGGCCTTCTTCCTTGTCTACCTCAGCGCTTTTCCGTGAGCGTGTTTGCCCAAGCCGGAGCCAGTGAGCTTTTATGATGGTCGTATGATGCTTGTCTCATCGGCAGCCCGGAACTATGATAGATCGGGCTGCTGGGATAGTGCATGCGCCCCGATTGCAACGAAAATGCATGTGTGACACGCGCGCAGAATGACGATGTTTGTGCTGCTACGCGTTTCCCCTAGACGGCGGTTGATAACACCACATGTTTCGGTGTGTTTGGTTGCTATGTACGAGTCGCTCTGAGGTAGCCCTTCCAACTTTTACTTGATGAGGTCGCCGGTTTTGAAACCAGCTTCCGGCCTTATCTCCTGAAATAAGGAGCCCCTTGCCACCCCGACGTCATCGCTCGATTGTCCTTTGCAAGCAAGGAAGTATGTGAAGGCATTTTTTTGGTAGCATCCTTCCTCGTGCCAAGCAGCCATGAAACGTTCGGCAAAGGAAATCGCTAGTTTCGGGGGGGGGGGGGGGGGGCAGTCGTAGAGGTAGTTGTACCTGGTTCTTTTAACAATGAGTAAACAGGAGTATAAATCGAGTCTTTTGGGTTTCAAAGCGATTGGGATCGTCGAACAGCTGATGCCTTCTTCCATTCGGCCGTTCACTAGCGACATCTAGAAATGCTGCCCTTGCTGAATAATAACTAGGTTCCTCAACGTTGTTGCTATAGTTGGATCTGCATCTTGCATACGCCCGTGCATGAGCTCCGCCCGCTTTCGGTGAACTGTTCGCGTCGCAGTCACAGTGAAGATGCCGGCGGGCAACACATTCGTAGGTATATGGTGAATGCCGATCCGTCCTTCCTCGACCAGCTTTGTGCAAAACTGTTTGAGCAATTCAGATGCTTGGTCCGTGCTGAATAGCCATTCGTGGAGACTACTGAACGTGCTCTAGGTGTATCATTTCCTATCCCGATTTTCTCGAAGCCGGTGATTTTGAGCGCAAGTAGTAATGCTTGAATGTGCCGACTGCCTTGTTTCATGCTTAGCGTTGTTGCCACCCCTGTGCTTTGTACGGTGCTTAAAACCTGTGAGAGCGATTTGAGCGATGAAGGCCACGACATGGATGCCCCAGAACAAAGTAACAGTTGACCTTGCTCGTGTGTCTCTTTCATACCCGCGTCTAAGCTTGAAATGTCTACTCTCTCTGTAGACGGTGTCGAGTTCCTGATGTCCTTTAATGTGCCGCGAAACGTGCTTGAATGGCATTTCTTAGGTGACCCATTGATGGCTTTCTTGTTGCCTCGGTTATACGAAGAACTGCGCACGAGACGTTCCACCATGTACCCCTTCCTCGAGGTCACGCTTCCTACGCACCATTGATTCGTGTATGTCTTGATTCCGGCGTCGTCGAGTGAGGTATCAGTTGGTCGGGTTTATCCAGCGGTATTTCAGCGCCGAGGTCCCGCATTACGCGTGCTTCTTGCACTGCGGTTCTTCATATGGAACCGGGCGTAAGCAGTCCGTTTGATTGATGCGGACTGTCTGCTTGCTCCGGTCGTGTGTGATTGTTCGTCTCCAACATGAGCAAGAAGACCTCTCACAAATCCGTCATTGAGAGAAGCGCCGTGAGCTTTGATTTCCTTGGGTGTTCCGAAGATAACTGCGTCGGGTCCAGCTTTTATCTCTGCCATTAACATGAAGCATTAACAGAAAATCACCTCCCCAGTTTTTGGGTGTACTAGGACGGATCACACCAGTCCACAAGCAACAGTGATCACCTAGTTTCGCTAGTTTCGCGGCCCATGCGGAATCCTCTGCGTGCTGGGGAAGGTTTTTCCCCCAACGGAAATCATTGAGCTGAGTTTTCTTTCATCAATCTTGTTTAAAAAAAAAAAAAAAAAAAAAAAAAAAAAAAAAAAAATCCGGCGGATGGAGTGGGAAAAAAAAAGCTTTAGCTCACCACACTTCCACGTATTTTCATACGTGTCGTGTGTCGATTTGACTCAGTTGCTTTCGCAGCCCAACGCTAGCTGGCGCACCCTTCGGGTCCCATTGTAGGTATAGCGTAAGCTATCCTTATCATTGGTCTTCGTTACAACCCCGGCAGCGCAAGCTGTCGTTGTATACCGATGATGACGATGCGTGTGTATGTCGACCCGGCCTGTGGTGTAAACATTTTTATTTTCTGTGGTTCCGCCGTCTAGAGTACCGCGTGGCGGTTCTTACTCTGGCCAACCCGCTGGGGAAGATGTTTCGGCGGCTTTATTTGCAGCGTGAAGATGTCAAGCTCGTGGATGGATCTGATTCAAATGCTTGCTCCGGCAAAAAAAACTCCAGATCCAACGTGAGCGGTTTAGGTCATCGCGTCGTAGAACGAACACGATGCTGCCCTCTTCTCAAGCTGTGGGCATTGTCGGATACTGCTTTGTCAAGTGCGAAACCGGCTTGGTCGGACGAGTGCTGATGGGGAAGCTCGATAAAACCAAGAAAAGGTGTAACCACTGTATTAAGAATATGGTACTTGCTACGGGAATCACCGCGAAAAAATACGATTGCACAGTGTCAAACACACCAAGCACATGATGAGGCAACGGCGGCTTTTGGGATTTGGGATCTCGATACTTCACTTTTGTTGTTTTGTACCCTCCGGCCGATGGAAAAAATAAAGCTTAAGCTCACCACACTCCCGCGTATTTTCATACACGTCGTGTGTCGATATACACAATTGCCTTCGCAATCCAGCGCTAGCTCTGATGACTTTATTTTCCCAACTACACTGCAAAGGGGTTGCTCGTACGACACGGGTGGCATGTGCTTCGCATCGTATACCACCGCGTACTGCCGTCATTTTTCGTGTCACGACAAGAGAGCGCCAGGCAAGGAACTCGAGTTTGAGAATTACAGGAACAATGAGTATTCGGGAGAGGTTATGATACTCTAGAAGTAGTGTGGGCCCTCTTTCCCAAAAAAGAAATTAGGCCTGGGCCATAATTCTGGTACTCTTTTTCTTGTTAGAGGGCGGGCATTGTCAACTACTACGAGTGTGAGCATGACACACATCAGTATATATATAACTAAAACGGAGCGATGAGGTTGGTTTCTCTTGTCGTTGTTGATAGTAAGGTAGTAGGTAGGTCATGGTTTTCTTTGTTTTGGGTTGTCGGTTTCTTTGTTTGATTCTCTCGCGCGTTCGCTTGGAGGCCAGCCGCGGTCGGGCGGTCGACTTCATAGCTCAGTATATAGTAGTTTGCGCCCTTGGGCCGCCGTCGTCGCTCGTGCCGTCGGTCGGTCGGTCGGTTGGTCGGTCGGCCGCGCCGTCGCCCTTGCACATAATGCATGCATGCTGCTTCTTTCGAGCTCACGTGTTGTAACGTCATACACGTCATACACAGCATAGAGTACGCGGCAGCACTTAATTTGGCAGTCCAAAAGTCGAAGTTTCAATAACAGCTGGAATAGGTAAAAAATACCTATCATCGTTAAGCTCGACCCTACACGCCGCATCCAGGCCCCATCGCTCACGCTGCAGGCGGGTGTTGTGTGTCTGTCACCACCTCCCCACACCCCCGCCCCCGATCCCCACGCCCTAGCCCCCCCCCCCCCGCCTCCCGCGCTCAGCCGCCCCAGACCCCGCCTTCCCCCCCCCCACCCCGACCCCCAACCCTACCCCAGGCTTATGCTTGATCCGAGCGCGGCTTCGCCGCTAGTTTAAGACAATCTGAAGAAAATAATATATTGCACAGACCGCAGCAAGAAACCGTAACACGCTCGCTACCCCCTAATCTCTAACCCTCTTCGATTCTGTGAACGCCACAGGGGGGTGGGTCTGTGGGTCTGTCACCTGTCAGGGCCTGCTTTAACTCCCCCAAAAGGCCTTGGAACGCTTGGAACCTGGAACGGAAAATAGTTGGGCTTGTTTGTTGATTGATTGGTTATCAAGTCGAATATTTGCCCCTGTGGCGTTGCCACCCTGACCCACAGGCCCTGGATGTCCATAACCCGGCCCCGAACTCGGAACCTATACCGGTAACAATCCCAAGCCAGCTGTCGGCGGAACCTTCCGGTTATAGCACAGAAAAAACCGGGGATTAAAAACTCCCATCCCCGGGGTTTCCAACCGCTTTTGGTTCGATTTTCTGCGTACTGCTAGTAGTAGTGTGGGTACCCCATCCCAAAATGGGATGATTTGATCTTGTTGTGACTGCCATTTATTTGCTTGCGATTTTTTTCATGGTTTTGAATCTGTTTCCGGCATATACACTAGTGAGATCAGGGGTGTGCTTTTTTGCGCCCATTAAAAAACCAACCACGAGCAGCTGACAGGTGTCCACGCAGCAGTAGTAGTACAGCGGGCTAGTTTTGGTTTTCATCGTTCATCATCGGGCAGTGTGCAGGGTTGCTCTTATGTCTCACCCCCCATCCACAGATCCACACCTTAATACAGCCCTGGAACACAAATATAGCAGGCTATACGAGAGCTACACATACATACAAAGAAGCGGATCAACCGCCGCATGTCTCTGCGTCTTGCCGCACGGAGCCAAGGGCGGAAAAAATGCCCCCCCTCCCCCCTCAGCCCCCCCCCCCAATTAATAGCCTCAGAAATCAGAGAAGAAAACAATTCAGACTATCGAGCCCTCCGCCGGTTGTCACTATTAATAGCGAGTATAGACTGTACAAGCACCTGTTCCTCCTGCTGCCTCATGGGACACGCTCAAAAATCTATACCAGGCATATATTATAAAAATATAAATACACTCCAGCTGTGAGATCGAAGATTTCGTCGAAACTCATCTTTGCAAGCTGTGTGTGATACTCCGATCGCGCGCATTACGAGTTGTGTGTCCTCATTAAGGATATAGGTCGGCGACTCCCCTTACAACTACAGTGTAGCTACCAGGGTCAACAGGA
Organism: Undaria pinnatifida; assembly: GCA_012845835.1. NCBI lineage: Eukaryota > Phaeophyceae > Laminariales > Alariaceae > Undaria > Undaria pinnatifida. Next base: position 7,048,834 of record JABAKD010000018.1, read on the forward strand.
TGATTTTAGTCAGTCTGTGCGCGGAAACTATAAAACCCGTTTCTGAGGGGGACAAAATCTGACAGCTGTGAAGGGAAAGGGGGGCCTGGTTTTGATCAAAAGCGAGCGGGTTTGGAGGGGGGCGGGGGGCGGGGGGGGGTATATATATATACCAGGAATTAGTACACTATCGTACCTGGTCCAGGTATTAATACCTGGTAGTACTCTTTCGTACTATTTTGACCATTCATATTACTATATTGTAATCGAAATGAAGCAACACGAAAAAGGGCCACTGTCAGAAAAGGCACGGGGAACAAAACGTACCAAACCTCTGCTGACGACCGATGATGGTTTCCGCTTTTTATACCGCGGCAACAGGCACATGAAAATAATAGACAAGCACAACACAACAGCTCCGTTTTTCGCCGGAATCTCCGCAGCTTTTAGCTCGGAACGGACTCCGGACCGGTTCCACCCCTGCCTCAGGTCCTCCCAGAAGACCTAACAAATACGATGGCCGCCCGCATCTTGGAAGATATTTTTCAAGCGCTCTCATTGGCCGAGGCCTATGTGGTGTTCCGCAGATCAGAATAATAAATTAATTTCCAAAAGCAGCGCAGCCGCGTTTATCGCCCATTTCTGGCCCGTTTTGGGTTCGAGTTGGGGTCAGGGTCAGAGTCAGGGTCAGGGTTAGGGTTAGGGCTAGGGGATGGATTGGGTCTACACCCGTCCCAGGAAGTAAGTGCTTTCTGCTGAGCTGTGTGGGGGATCCCGGGGCACATTCTTCTTCCAAAATTCACGTGAGCTCATCATCACCTGACAAGTTGGACGCCCGGATCTTTGGGTCGGTGGGCTGTTCGTGCACTGCTGTGTGAGGACCCCAGGGGCACATTCGTCTTCCAAAATTCCGTGAGCTCATCACCCAACAAGTTGGCCGCCCGGATCTTTGGGGCGGTGGGTGTGTTCGCGTTTGCGAGCAGAAAGCGCTTCCTGGTCGGATACAGGTACGGGTGTAGACCCCTAGCCCCCAACCCTATCCCTAAGGGCCCGAATTAACAAATAATCTTGTTGTCCAGCAAACACGAACGGTCCACATTCATGGAACGAGATTTATGGCAACTGACTGGTGCTGGGAGTGTTTCTTATTTTGTGGGAGGCCCACAAGGGTATTATGGGTGCACATGGGATGCCAGAGGACTCTCACGGGGTGGAGCATAGTCTAGAGCTGGGAGCATATGTAGACGCCGTACGAGTAGGGCTCCCCTCCCCCCGCACCCTACGGCTGATGACCGAGCTCTTCGTGCAAGCAAAGAGAACGATATGTAGACTATACGGTGGTTCTTGAAGAATGTCCTTCAATTTCTCCGCATGTATCATGACATATGTAGCGGGAGATCTCCAGATTTCCCTCAAATAGTTTTCCATAAAGTCTTCAAGTGGTCTGTTCGCTGTTGTACTCCAAAATACTGTATCAGGTAGTAATGAATCTTTCAGCGGCAATTTGTCATGTTTGCCAGGAGACCCGCGGTTTCCTGGAATAATATATGTAGTTGATTCGAACAAGCTGCATCATCCTGGGACAACATGTACTCTATGGCACCTACGACAGCACCCTAAAAAATCGTAAAACTCCTAGAAAGCGCAACAACAAGTACCAGGCATTCGTTCGCACTCAGCTTCTGCTGCTGTGTTGCACACCGACCCCACCCGTCCTTTACGCTGCTCCACTGCTGCTGTTGTGCACTCGCTTGGACGAGCACATCCTCCAGATTGTTATGGCCGAGCCTACGACCGACACGAAGAAGAAGGGGCTTGAGTCCAGCCAACAACAGGAGAATAATAATACCACCACCACCGTCACTGGCACTACCGCCACCATCGCTAACGGTTGCTACAGCAGGAATAACCAGGTCGAGACCATCGCGGCTCACGTGCCTGGTGGTCCTGATGGCCACAGCGTGGCTCATCAAGCACCAGACCTGGTGGTTGTCCATGAGCATGTTGTGAACCGTCCTGCCCGCCTCAGCCACCATGTGGAATGTTGCTATAAGGTGAGAGATGATATCTGATGAGCACTCGTTTTTTGTTCTTTTGCCAGGTCTGCCTGCTACAACAGCAGCACGCCAGTTGTCGTACAGGTAGTACTTGTTGTATATATGGCAGATAGTGTACGAATACGTACACAACAGCAGTATTGCTTGTGCGCAATCACCATCCTTCACCAGATATAATGAATAGTACGGCTTGTAACCGCTTTTGAATCGTACGTACGGTGGTGTTTGCGGCGTGGGAATCGGCTTCTCCATCATCAGGCGAAGAAACGGCACGGACACTTTCCAACAATGTGACAACGTGTGTGGTACTACTGGACGTCGATGGGTAGAAGCAACAAATAGCAGATAGATGCACATACACCAGCAGCAGCAGTAGTATGCACTCACGATGTATGGGCGTAAATCTCGCCATCGGTGGCTGTTGTCTGCTGTCTGTCCCACATATAAACCCCTCGACTACCAGGGTCGTAATGCATGGTACCTGATACATGGCACGATGGCACGATACAGCTACATTTCCGAGCCCACGATCCTACCCTTGGAAAATGCTGCGGAACAATTCGTCTCTACGCGCTGTTCTAGCGACAGCAGTACCCCAGAGTAAATTTGCACCTTCGGCGGACAGAACAATAACAGTTGACGGATTTATTCGACACTTTAACCCCTTTACAACTGGAAACCCGATTTTGGGGACAAAATTACTTGGATTTAGTATAGGGAGGGGTTCGGGGGCTCTAAAGGGGTTAAGAAGCACATCCACCCACGTGACCGAATCATCGAGGGCTAGTAGCCTTGACGAGAGGTCTAGTCTAGATTACTATATAGTCTAGTCTACTCAGATAAATAAAGTACTCGTACTTGTACGGAAATCGGGGAACATTTTGATATAGTCTAGACTAGTCTAGTCTATGAGTTTTAATGCAGTCGACCAAATTTTCAGCGAAAAAAAAAAGAAAGTCTGATTTTTTTTTCCGGACAAAGCTCTACGGGGAGGGGTAGGGTTAGGGTTAGAGTTAGGGCTAGGGCCTCAAGGCTAGGGTTAGGGTCTAACGTAACGTACTGCAGCATGCTGTTTGGGGCAGTTTTTGATATCTTCGTCTCATAATACTGGAAGCACACGACGTACGTGGGCCAAACCAATCCCCCGATTTCCATACTTTATCCTATAGTCTAGACTATAATATTCCAGAAGTAGCGTGGTCAAGGCGCCTCAACGAGGGAACGCATCGGGCGAATAGCTCGTTTTGGCGTGCGAGCCGTAGTTCGCGAGATATGGGGGGAGCTTCGTACTACTTGGGGGGGCGTTGTTGCATAGGGATTTGAGCTGTCTATTATTAAAAACTATAGTCTATGATTTTGTACGTGATAGCTCGGGCAATAGGTTGAGTCATTCGACACTAAAAAACGTGCGATATGATCGCATCAACAACAACAACAACAGGAGAAAGACGCCCGTGAGGCCATTTCTTATACAGTCGGATTTGGCAGTCGAAAACGGTCGTTTTCGACTGAAGCCCAAATCGGGCTTTCTTACACAGTCGAAAAAGGGCTTTTTCGACTTAACTTTTTTCGACTGAGTTTTCCGACTGGGGGATCCAGTCGACAAACTTGACTTTTTCGACTGGATCTGTCAGTCGAAAAACTCAGTCGAAAAAGTTTTACACCTGTTTTTTGAACCCATCGCATCGCTCATTCCACCACAAAAGACACACCCACACGACCGCACACCCACACCAGGTACCACACAGCAGTATCATACAACAGCGCCGACGCTGTCTTGGCTATCACTGCTGTTGCTTCTCGCCGCAAGTCAGCGTGACGCACTCCTAGCTCCGCTCGCCATCGGCGTTTGTGTATCACACGACAGCAGTAGCGCGCGATATCGATGCCATCTTGCCAACAACAGCTACGCCTGCGGTAGCAATGGCGGCTCTCGGCCGAGTGCAACGCCACGAACGTAGCTTTGGCGGCTTTCGGCTAAGCCCAACGCCACCAACCCGCTTGGACGAAGGTTCGTCGCGCGTGAAGCACGCGTTGCTCGCGAAAAACGCGCGAAGCACAGAGCTGCCAACCGATTTTCGAGTGCCATGCAGCAGTACTCCCTCACATCTACCGCCTCTACGTAGGAAGAGCACAAAAAGTATGAAACCGACTTGACTGACGATAAGAAGGACCAGAAAAATCCAGTCGAAAAAAAGTCCAGGCGAAAAGGGCCGTTTTCGACTGGCGGAATCCGACTGTATAAGAAATGGCCTGATACTCGTTTTTTTTTTCTGTGAGCCGTGAGGGACTGCCATAACAAACGCCTGCTAAAGTACTTGGTCTAATAGACTATGGCTATGGGGCTTATTTTGGAACCTACAACAGTTAGAACTATCTATGTAGACTATACTATTTACGGGAACCATTTTTGCCCTAGGTACCTTGGTTTTTGAGAGCTGGAAAGCGAGATTTAACAGGTGTGTCAAGGGTGTGTTCGTGTTTTTTTCGTTGAAATAGTACCAGTAACCAATAGTCTAGACTAGTCTAGACTAATCATACAGCTTTTTTTGTTGTTGTTTTTATTTTCTGGTTGGAGCTGGACTTCTCTGGGGCTGTACAATGTCGCGGTGACGAGCTCTCAGTCCCTGATGTCTGCAGTAGGACTCGTTTGCGGCCGACTGAGCCGACACTCGATTCTCCGTTGTACTTACCAAGGAGAGATGCTAGTGGCTAGACTAAGCCAAGACCAAACAACATGCGCGTAGCAAGCATCTCCCTCCATGCCTTCTGCCAAAGGGTTGGAGACCCGGTTATTCCGGTCCACCAACGGAAGACCCGGTAAGGATGACTGCTGACAGTAAATGCCGCGATGACAATCATAGCGCACGGCGCCCCCCACCGCTGCTTCGGCGATGCTCAACCGACAGCCCTTCGTACAGGGTAGAGTCTTCGCCGTTTACGGTGACCTTCTTGTACGACAATCACAGTGCACAGCGCCTCCCACCGCGGCTTCGGCGATGCTCAACCGACAGCCCTTCGTACGGCGTACAGACTTGGTAGTTCACTTTGACCTTCTTGTAGTCTCAATTTTTCTTCTATAGCCGCGAAAAGCAGGACAGAAACGTAAGAACCAATTTTCTCCCGGTAGGGTTTAGTACATTGCGCTCGGCGATTAGCATGATCCTTTAACCTAAAATTGCTACGAGCAGCATGCCCCCCAGAATTGGACGATCGATACAGAAAATACGGATATTTTTGCTGTTTATGAGCCGTTACTGGCGCATACTATTGCGACAGCGGTGCACCTGTTTGTGTGCCGGGGGGCTCTTTATGTATCACATACAATATGATTTTGAGAGGCAGTGAAAGCGATACCCGATGAACAACCCCATCATGGTCTATAGCAGTAGCTACTCATACTAAGTAGTAGAGAGTTTCGGAAAAAAAAAGTGGGAAACAAAGTGAACATGCTCATCAGAGGCGGTTGCTCATGGTCGGGGCATGCTTCCAGATTTTTTATTTGAAAATATGAAAAATAAAAAAATGCTCAGGGGCTCTTCGCCGTGCTCTACAGTCTACAGAGAGCTCAAAACGAAATACCTGCACTTGATATGCAACGAGCTTCGAGCTTCCTGGCAGTTTACCACGCACGGCGCTCCACCACCTTTCGCCACGACCTTCTACCTTCGCCTCTCTAACCCAATGTCACATTGACCGGTTGTCGTCGCTGTCATCCTTGCCGTCACCCAGCTCGAGGTTGCGTTGCGTTGCTTAGCTATTTTGCGTTGCGTTGCGTTTGGAGCACATCAACAGCATCCACTTTCCCTCCTCTCATCATGCAGCCTGTCTAGATTGGACCTGCTGTGCTGCTTTCGCCGCCACAGCAGTATCACCAAGCGACGACTGGTTGGAGGAGCTGACAGGCTGATGATATACTCTACGCTTTGGCAGCAAGTGGGCGTCCACCCCGGCAACCCTCCTCGCTGTGGCCCAGCTTGAGCGACTGCTTGCCATACCTGTTTCTTTCCTACTCGCACGAGTCTTAAAAAAATATCTGCCTGCTAATATTGATCGTGGAACACTGCTGCTGATTTCGTCCCCACAGCGTCACGAAGTCACTCCTAGTTGGACGAGATGGCGGGCCCTGCCATGCTACTACCCCCCCCCGCCCTCCACTCCCCCCCCCCCGCGCCCTCCACTCCCCCTCACCCGCGCCCTCCCCCCCCTCCACCCGCCCTCCCCCCCCCCCCCCGCCCTCCCCCCCCCCCGCGCCCTCCACTCCCCCTCCCCCCCGCCCTCCCCCCCCCCCACCCGCCCTCCCCCCCCCCCCCGCCCTCCCCCCCCCCAACCCGCCCTCCCCCCCCCCAGCCCGCCCTCCCCCCCCCCCCCCGCCCTCCCCCCCCCCCCCCGCCCTTCCCCCCCCCCCCGCCCTCCCTCCCCCCCCCCGCCCTCCCCCCCCCTCCCGCCCTCCCCCCCCCCCGCCACCCTCCACCCCCCCCCTGCCCTCCCCCCTCCCCCGCCCTCCACCCCCCCGCCGCCCTCCCCCCCCCCCCCGCGCCCTACCCCCCCCCCCCGCCCTCCCCCCCCCCCCGCCCTCCCCCCCCCCCCTCCCCCTCCCCCCCCCGGACCTCCCCCCCCCCCCCCCCCCCTCCCCCTCCCCGTCTCCCCCCCCCGTCCCCCCCCCCCTTTCGAACAAATTTTTGATCTCACAGCTGGAGCGTATTTAAATATTATATGTGACCTAAACCCCTTGAAAACCCTCCCCCCCCCCCCCCCCTTTTTTTTCCCCGCTCTCTCTTGCTCAAACGCCCCATCTAAGATCGAAATCCGCCAGAGTAATAAGCACTTCCACGCACTGGACATCACCTCATCATTTATCTTGAGTCATCCATGCCGCTGCTGCAATTCCCCCCCCTCCCCGCCCCCAACGCCCCCTCCTTCCCCACCACCCGTACCATCGCCTAGACCTACCACCACGCGTATAGCAAACCCCTACACCTATGCGGCCTAAAGCTCTTCCCCCCCCCTCCCCCCCCCCCCTCCCCCCCCCCCCCACCCCGCCCCCACTCCCTCGAACACTCCGCTCTCTACGCACTGGTTGTGCGACTTTCAGGATGCACATGATAAACTGGTGCATTATTTCCAAAATCTATCACATTTATCGCCTTAAAACTATGTATAGTTTCCGCGCATAGATTGAGCTGTCCCCCCCCCCATGATAAACTGGTGCATTCTTTCCAAAAACGTCAGATTTATCTCCTTGAACGATTTATCGTTTCACCACGCACAAATTAAGCTGCCCCATCCCTCCCCCCCCCCGCACCCTTTTGATCAAAACCAGGCTCCCACGTCCTTAACACCTTCGGCCTTCCCTCACCGGTTATTATTATATATATATTTTCGACCTAAATGATTTACTTGATAAACTGATGCATTTCCTTCCACAGCTATCAGATTTTGTCCCCCTCAGAAACGTTTTTTTTAGTTTCCGCCCACAGACTGACTAACATCACCCTGTTGACCCTGATAGCTACACTGTAGTTGCAAGGGGAGTCGCCGACCTATATCCTTAATGAGGACACACAACCCGTAATACGCGCGATCGGAGTATCACACACAGCTTGCAAAGATGAGTTTCGACAAAATATTCGATCTCACAGCTGGAGTGTAGTTTTATTTTTTCAAGTTACCAGTGCATTAGCGCTTTTCAGAGGGTGGTGCTTTTTTTTTTTCTGGAATACGGTAAGAGCAGTTGTCGAGTTGCAGAATGTAGACTTTACAAAGCTCGTTAGAGTACGTACAGGTTCCAGTCCCTGGGACATAGTCATTGACTCGCTATAGTACCAGCTTTTTTAGAGGACCCAGTCCTGAGGGTACCATGAGTCGAAATGGCTTTGTTCTCGCCACATTCCCGAGGGTACCACAGGAGCTGGATGACGGAGTCCTCGTCAGTCCCAAGGGTACCACGGGCTGAAATAGCTAATATCGCCATTCCCAAGGGTTCCACAAACAGTAGCAGAAGCCGAACTAGCAGCGTCCTGGCCAGTCCCAAGGGTACTGAGACCTGAAATGACTGAGTCCTCGCCAACGCCATGGGTACCAGAAAATGAAATGACCGGTACCAGGAGGACCGGTACTCTTATGACCTTTGAGTTACTCCTGTAATATGTGTTGGGTGTAGCCCTGCCATAGCGTGCGTTGAAACCGCGAGACACCGCGGTACAAGGACGCATGCTACGAACGAATGAGACTGATGTATTTATGCTCGCACTGCCCGCCCGAGGAGCTCCATACCTAAACCCCAAACTCTGATGGTGAGACAATACGAGAGTGCAACTAGATTTTTTTATCCAACAGGCCACGTATATGCAACCAGAAAACCTTTTAGAACTCTGTCTCTATTGGGTAGTTATTAATGTACAGAGGAACCCCGTCAATCGGGAGTAAAAGTGATAGGCCCATTCTAGCGACGCGTGCCATGATACCATGATAGAGGTGGCACTTTCTTTGTGGACGTAAATAATTTCTGAATGGCGGGGCTCCTTAACGCCTTCACTACTCGAAACCCTTTTTGGGGACCAATTTACTAGAAGTTAGTACAGGGAGGGGTTTGGGGCTCTGTAGGGTAGCCCAAAATCGTCGGAATGTCATTCCTCTTTTGTGGCAATTTAATTTTTTTTTTTTCACCCCCGGGCTAGGCTATTAGACTAGTCTAGACTAGACTATGGGCTTGGTCATCGCGTTGCACGTCCGGTTCACTCAAAACCAGTTTAGACCTTTATTAGAAGGCAATAGTAATAACAACTCCCCAAGTGAGGAGGAGCCTTAGGGACAAACAAGGTGCACCTTTGCCGCAGCACGTGTTGCCTTTATTGGAAGGCAATACGACTAATAACAACCCCTCAAGTGACGACGGAGCCTTAGTTAGGGACCAAAAAAAGTGTATCTTTTTCCGTAGCATGTGTGTACGTGTCTAACAACTTATTTTTGTTCCGCACCCACCCTCTCCCGCCACCCTCCGCCTCTTCGTCTACGCACGCGCCCCCGCGCTCATCACAGATAGCAATAGAAGACCCAGTGGCGATGGTACACGCCCGGAACATCGCCATCGCGTCCATAGTCTTCGAGGTGTTGGGGTTCATTACTGCGTATTGTTTTTCGGGCCGGTGCATCGCGATTGTGATTTTGGCCGTGGCATCATCGAGCGCCGTGGCGTGCTGCTTCACACAGCGTGCAGTCTATGCCGCATGGAGTGTTCTCGCCCTTCTCCTAGTCTGCTTGCACTTGTTGACTGCCGCAGACGGCTTCAGCCGCGCGGATTTCGAATTCGATCAAATATTCAAGGGTATGGTGCATCTGTTCCTGGGCGGTGTTTGCGTGGTCGTTGCGTGCATCGGGTGCCAAGCGGCTGCAACGGTGGGGAACCGGGCCCTTCTAGAACATAGGCACACAGGGGTGCCGGTGCAGGGAGCGAATTGCATGGGACAAGGGATGCAGCCCTATCAAGTTGACTCGCATGCGTAGTTCCGAGGACAGGCGTAGAGCGGGCGCGGCCATAATCAGCAGCGGTTTACATGAAGGGTTATGTAAAGCAGTGTCACGAGTATTTAGTTTTTGTTTTTTTTCTCCTCGGATTCGTGTAGTCTATTGGTTTGGTTTCCTGGATGGCATGGGTGTATAGTCTAGCGTAATAGCGTAACGGAGTGCTCTCCGTAGAAGGATATAGATTCGACGTGAAACCACGTCATAGGTGAGGTGAAACCACGTGATATTTGATGCCACACACTCACGTCAAGGCCATCACAGATGGGCGATAATGTAGGTGACGATGATGGGACAAACAGGAAGCTCCTCATCTCACTACCCTGCCTTGCCTTGTTATGTCGGTCTTTTTAGAGTTTTCTATTTAGAGAACTAAAGTATACGCTTTGAGCCTAGCCAGCGAACCCCATGAGGGACATACTTCCCAACACCGACTAACCGCGCATCCCCCACTCGGAGCACCATCACATGTGACATCGTCGGCAAAGGACATGTGTCTACCTTGGGCTTGCGCAGCCTCGTACCACCGGTGCTTTTCTCTCCCTAAGGCAAGCTTCCTTGTCTGGCTTGTAATTTGTTCTACTGGCAGTCAATTTTTCAATTGCATTTTTTTTGCTCTTTCTGTTTTTTTTTTCAGACATACTTTCTTCCGTTAGTAGTGAGCTTGGCCGTCCTCGACTCCTCTCCGTAGCAGGCCACGAGCTTCTGCCGAACTGTGCTTTGTGACCGACACGTTGAGTCTGAAGCTACCACGGCTTTGCGTCGGCAGTGTTTCGATATATTTTCTCCCCGTGCTCTCGCCTCTTGGGACACTACCACTATGACAATCGAACAAACGAAGTGTTCCCTTATATCGTTTTGGTGCTTCATACTTCGAGTATGTTTTTTTAAGTCTTTTCCAACTCCAAAAGTGTTCGTAGTTTAGTTCGCAGTGGTTTGTGTCCATGCATGTTGGGAGTGCGGTGCTCAAAGTGATATGTTGCCTAAGTTACCCTGCGAATGTGACGCGAATATGATTTCGTGGGCCAATTTCGCAGTTGGAACCCTGTGAGATATTTGCACTCGGGTAGACGGCCCTCTTTGCACCATGTAGCCCGTCGCCATTGAATAGGGACACGTGACTTTGCCCCACCCTCCCCGTGTACGATTTGAGTGCTTCGGACAAATATAAAATTTCCCTTATTAGACTAGACTATATGTGCACCTTTTTTTCACATACCACAGGTACAGCAGTATAGTCTATATACATGTCAATGTGTTTTTTTTTTTGTACCTCTCGCTCTCTTTCCCATTGTTTGGCCATATTGCTAAAAAGTAGCTGTGTCTGTCCTTCCGTGAGGGGCAAGCAAAACAACCTTGCCGCGACACACACCACTGTGCTTGCTACCCAACCCATGCCCGATTCTACGGTATGTCATGAGGTATGTACCAAGGACACGCTTCTAAGCTGTGTACGGCTGAACTTTTCATAAAGGCCCACCTTGGCTTGCGAGCATTGACGGCAACCAGCGGTGCGGAACGCCTGTACTACTACTACTGTAGTCTCGTTCCAGGTTCAGCCAGTAGTGTGTGTGTGTGTTCTTCACATTAAACCGTTCTTCTACTCGTCGACATCCAGCACACCCAGTGTCCGTACTGATTCTTCACCCTAGAAAGATCAGCTCTGTGGTCACAAGCTACGACACAGAGATAATGCATCGTAATGCATTCGACAACGCAATGTCATGCCCTAGTACTGGGTACGACAGGCACAAATACATACGTCAGCAACAGAAATACATTGGAAGAGAGAATACGAAATAAACAAAAACAAAAACAAAAACAAAAACAAAATAATAATAAGAAAACAAATAAAAACAAAGATAAAAATAAAACAAAAATGAAACAAACAAAATGAAGGGGAAATCGAAGAAACAACCCAACCGGAAAGGAGAGCCAAAGCTCGGAAAAGAAACATAATAAAATAAAATAAAATAAAGTAAAGTAAAACCAAAATAAGATAATCCGAACACGAGCCAAAAAACCTGGACACGCAAGGAGGGAACAAAGGGGAAAAAAATACCCCAGTAAAAGAAGAAAAGTGCTACGTACCTACTAGTCGGCCTGGTACCTTGCTACCCTGTCTGCCATCTCCTTCCTGCCTTCGTCCACCGCGGTCTCCCTTCTATTCCTCCTGTTGCCCCCCCTGCCCCCGCTAGTGTTAGTAGTGGGTAGCGACTAGTTCTGGTGATCTTCTACCTGGCTTTGATGAAACTTTTGAAACATTTCGTCTTGCTTTGATGAAACTTTTGAAGCATAGATAGAATAGTCTAGACTATGTAGTCTCTATGATCTTCGTTTTGTTTGGCTCGCTGCTCCCCAGTGGCCGAGGGTTTATTTTCGCACTTTGGCCGCGGGGCAAGCTAGCCTGCCATGGGTACATTGTGAAGCGTGTGTGGATCTCGGCCGAGCTTCGTGGCGGCGCTCAGCGCATTACAGGCTCTATTTAGCAAGGGGTTGCGTTTCGCCCCCCTGAGACGAGCAGGTCACTTGGAACGCCCCAATTTTTTTTTTCAAATTTTGACATTTTGATATACTATTATTACAATTTTTTGTTCTTCGTTGTTTCGTTCCTGAAAAACTGGCCCGCTACTCAACCTCAGCAGCAGCAGCACAGCAGTAGTAGCAGCAACCATCCGCGGATTAAATTAACCTCAGCAGAAGCACAACAGCAGCAGTAGCAGCAACACACAGCAGTAGTAGTAGCGGCAGTACACATGTGGATCGGATTAGTGTGGGGTTTGGGGGCGCGCCGCCCTAAGCCGTTTCGGCCCCGGATCTCGACGTGGGTGCGTGGGCATGGGTGCAGACAAGGGTAAACCAGCCTGCGCTCTCCCGCCGCGCGGGCGACCGCTCGTCGAGGCAGGAGCGAAAGCGTCTGTGGGCGTGGTTCACCCGGTGTGTTATTTTTGTCTTGCGGGGTAACTCGACGTGTCCGAATGTAAGGAGCGTTTTTACTTGAACAAAAAGGCTTATCCCGGTATTATATTTCCGGACATAGCGGACGCCAGCAGGAGAAGACTGGGAGGTAGAGACCAGGAGCAGCTGAGTGTTGGAACTAGCGCCACAGAACACGGCTTGCATCTCTCCGTGCCGGAGACGGGGCCCACAAGGATATAGAGCGGGGAAAGCTTGGAAGATGGCGCCGAGCGCGGCGAGGGTGGCAGGCATCGCGAGCGCGGCATGCACGCGAGTGTCGATCAGGCCAAGTATTTTTTTGGGCAGAGTGCAACCATGGGTAGTATACAACTCGTCATTAGCGACAGACAAACTCAGGTACTGCATCGACTAGTCTATACAAGTTGCTGCAGTGGCTAACATTGGGGACAGGAACCACGCGCCCAGGACGCCATCTGATTGGCTGCGTGGATCGGTTCAAGGTTTGTTGCTAGTATCGTACACACATATCATAGACTACACACATACATTTCTGACCACATGCATCAAGTAGTGGCGGGTTCAGGCGGGAACACTATCGATCTAGCTCTACTTACTTTCTACGGAGATAGACGATATGACTACATCAAGGTTTAGGTTCCCCTCAAACACAGTACCAAACAAAGTGTTGAGCACTACCTCCAACTCATGGAAAATCTTACCACGTACGCCACACATACATACCCAAATTGTTGCCGCCAACCAATTAATTATTGTACAACATCCAAGAGCGACTGACATTGGCTGGCCAACCCTATCCCTACCACCAAGTGCAAACACATGTATGTGACGTACTACATAGTAACGAGCGCGTTTCCACGGAGTACGGCACACAGCACCCCTGACCATCAATAACTCGTTTGCGCGCACGTCAGTACAACGTGCACCCACTGCTATCACACTCTTTCTGCTGATTACTACTCTTTATTTGGAGCAATGCACTAGCGCATGCCCCACATTTCCTCCAAGAAGAGCAGTGGGCTTTATCTATGCAATTACGCGTAACACCATTATTAGTCTATAGGTAGGTGGAAACATATTTTATGACAATACGTCAAGGACGTCAGCTGTGAGTTAGACGGATTTAAGGTCAATGCTCATCATCTATGCGATGTTGGTACACTTGTTTATGCTTGTGCTACCGGCGTCTCCCTTTTCGCCTTGCGACGCTCCCGGGATTACACATTGCCCGCATCCCGAAGGGGAACCTCGTATCGTGTATGAGATGGACACCCGTATATACGTACCATACAACTGTCGCAACCGAATCCAGTTGCAGGTGTTGTTGTGGTATGCTATATTATGTTGATATTTCGCTCACTACTATCAGGTTGTTGCTGTTGTCTCACATCAACTCGCGTCAAAAATCTAGAGTCCCTGGTCACACGAAGGTGCTGGAGCCCAATAGATCCGGAAAACCAAACGTAATCGAAATTCGTCCGGGATATGCCACGCTTTCCCGCCTAAAACGCACGATACGAAGGCGCACAAGTGCAATGATATAATGTGCAAACTGAACTCTCATGGCCGCGGGTATTCACTTAACTACAGCATAGAGTTTCCCCGTTCCCACAACTAACCAACTCGCGGCTACAAACTACAGCGGTTGGGCTGCGGTCTCCTGCACTACTTGTTTTTTTGCGTGGAATGTCATGAAAGCTTCTACCGCTTCCTTGGAAGCTTCCATAGCTTCCATGAAAGCTTCCATCGCGGAAGCTTCCATGAAAGCTTCCGTGAAGCTTTCATGGAAGATATGGATGCTTCCATGGAAAAAAAATGCCGGAAGCTTCCACAGAAGTAGTGAAAAATGCCGCGGAAGTCACTTCCGCGGAAGCTTCACGGAAGCTTTTACGAAAGCTTCCACTTCAACGAAAGCTTCTACGAAAGCTTCCACGAAAGCTTCCACGACAGCTTCCACGGAAGCTACCACGGATTCGAGGGCTTTCACGAAAGCACTTCCAAGGAAATTTAGGCTTTAATTCCATGGAAGCTAGCGGAAGCTTCCACGGAAGGTCGGGAGCTCAGCGGCTTCCACGAAAGTAGCTTCCACGAAACGTTGGAAGCTACATCCATCCCCGGAATTTCACGTTTTACTTCCATGGAAGCTTCCGCAGCTTCCACGGAATCTCAGCGGCTTCCACGACAGCTCCCGCGGATATATTTGTAATACTGTACACTACTAAACTGTGCCTCCAGTAGAGCTTAGCACTCTTTCGACAACATGGTTGGACTGATTCTACGCTAGCCCCTCCCCTAACCAGCGATTTCCTTTAACGAACGTTTATTCATCATGGCTGCTCGCTACAAGGAAGGATACCATGGAAAACAGAGTATCCATATATTTTCTGGTGTGCAAAAGTCTATCGATCGATGACGTCGGGGTGACGAGGGACACCGTATATCAGGAGATACGATCGGGAGCTGGTTTCAAAACCGGCGATTTCGTCCAAGAAAAGTTGGGGGGGCTACCGTAGAACCACTCGTTGACGCGCACTGTACGAGACGAAGGGTTTTTTTCGCCGTACATTGGTTGTTGCGTTTCATTGGGTTAGGGTTAGGGTTAGGGTATACATAATCTAAAGAGTATGTCAACCACATGCCGGAAGCTTTCACACAAGCTTTCGTGGCAGCAATTTTCTTTCACGGAAGCTATCGCGGAAGCTTCCATGGAATTTGTTTTTAAAAGCTTCCGTGGAAGAATTTTTTTGTTTATTATTTACCAGGTATACCTTATGATTTCCTTCCACGAAAGCTTCCGTGAAAGCTTCCGTGAAAGCTTCCGTGGAAGCAAATTTACTTCCACGAAAGATTCTGTGGAAGTAACTCCCGTGGAAGCTTCCGTGTAAGCTTTCACGGAAGCTTCCGTAACTTCTGGGGAAGCTTCAACGAAATACTTCCGTGGGAGTTTCTTCCTCGGAAGCTTCCACGGAAGCGTCCATGGAAGCTTCTATGGAAGCTTTCATGAACCTTCACCTAAAATGCAGATAGTGCAGGTGGCCCTTGGGCTGCCTACACCGTACGAACCGCACGGTCATCGTGAGCCCAGACGAACGCGCCTGCTGTCTGGAGTGCGGTCAGAGTGACGACCCGCGGGCACATGCAGTAAAAAAAGAGCCGTCGAACCAAAAACCACCATGCAAATAACAAAGAAAGGAGCCATCCCACGGAAGCGGTGCACCAGAAAGTACCTGAGCTCCTCCTCACATGAGCTCAATATCTCACTCGAAAAATAATTTCGAAGGTATTCGTTCGCACAACCCGACTAAGCTTCTATGCCTTAGTAGTCCTAAACAACATGTACTCGTGAAGTTACTACTTCATTGAGCTCCTCACACGAGGAGCTCAATCGCCCAAGGACTTTCTGCCCCAATCTTACAACTGCAACCCCTACTGTGGGACGACTCAATTATCGCCCCGTCTTCCCGAGTTATCTGACAGGTTGCAGCGCAGCTACGTAAACGTTCGGCGCCCGTGACCGAAAATTGCGGGGGTCGTTCTTCATGAAAGGTATACAACTCTACCAACTCTACAAAAATCAGTGGCGTTAAAGTAACATGTTGTACTACTGCCTCGTGAAAAAAAACAGAAAAAAAAGACGATCGCTGCCCTCGTGATGATGGTGTGCGTGCGAGTCGTGGGTCTACGTGTGCCATCCTCATGTTGTGGTTCTTCATGGCCGCCATATCGCCCTAGCTCACTCGACCCGCTCCTTCGCACTTGCTCTCGTTGACACTCATTTCCAGTTGGTTCCCCTTCTCGCCCGTCCGAAAAAAAAGCCAAAATGCTCCTCGCAGCTTGCGGTGCTGATCTGAAAAACAAAATTCTCGTTCAGGACGAGTTCAATCAGTCTCTTCCACGCCCGTCGACGCTCAGTACCAGGTACCACGTACCAAGTATGCAATTTTGTTTTACCAGCAAGTGTGCGTTTTATATCTTAAATGTACAGGCTCGTACCAGGTACCATGTATCGACTACGGTACAACACGTGTTGTGATTTTCAGCCCGGGTATTTTGTGGACATGTGGCCAGGCACCATACATGCCATACATCATCGATACCACCAGAATTTCCTGCAGCCTGCCGGCTCCCTAGGCCTCATGGTTCTCGCCTTAGGCCGTTCATACACCTGAGGATCAGGTGGCTGACCATGGGACTATATACGTGCAGATTGCGTTTGTATTCGAATCAGCATGCACAGCAAGCAGTAATAAGAACGCCAAACTGAGTGCTACGGGGGAGGGGAATAAGGAAGAACACACCGTTTATCAAAATCCTGAATAAGATGTTTCTCATTATTGAACCGTTTTTTTTGTGGTGAGGAGAGTGGCGTTTTTTATTGCTGCCAACGTTGCCATTAGTATTGGTGTTTGCTGGCTGCTACACCAGGCTGTGCCCCTTTTGTCATTTACGACTTTCCATTCTTTTCCGGCTGGGCTTCTATGGTTCGACGGCATTCGTTTCCGCTGTTAACTGCTTGATGATGATCTTGCGAGAAACCACGAAATGCCCCCCCCCCCGATTTTCTGCCAAATTCGCACGCGTTTCGCATGTCTCCATTGTGACGTGCCTCCTGTGTTTTTATTTTGTTCGTGCAAAGAAAATCATTAGACTATAGTACCGCTTTGCTGCCCGTTTTAGTTTCATACTAGTAGTACTGCTGGCGCTCATCACGTGCAATACGATCGAAAACGATCATCATCATGCAACAACGATTGCCTTGCCACGAATATCAACACGCGCTGCAAGTATCGCTGACTTACACATTTGACAATGGTTGCTTTGTTACGGTGCACTAATATTTTAGGGCGTCAACGCCCGAATGCGCGAATGAATGACGGTATTTCACGTCGAGCATCCCAGTATATTATATCGGTAATATGCTCCTTTAAAAATATGAAAATCCTCTATATTTCACTGTTCTATTTTGGAAAATCTGTGTGGGTGAAAACTCAACCTGCCAGGAGCCTCGGCTATGAGCTTGATACCCAACGCGTGTTTGAGCTATGTTTGTGAAGCTCCCGTATTTTGCTTCTGTGCACACCCGACCTGATGCGGCGTTGGAAAGACCCAAACTGCGTTAAGACCATGCTTGAGCAAAATATTGTCCACTCGGGGTGCGTAGCACTCCGAGTGCCGTCTACCTCACGTTTTCACTATCATTAGTGTATTACGTGTGTTTCACGGAACACACCCAGTGAACGGCAAAGCCGACGTTGGCTCCAGATTTGTTCTTCGGAAAACCTCCAATTAATTTAGGTTCTCGACGGGTACAAGAGGTACACGTAATTCCGTGTTGTAAGGCCTGATTTTGTTTTGTTTTTGACTGAATACCCGCTGGCTATAATAGCCATTTCTCGATTTCCACGCCCCCCCCCCGGGAATATCTACAATCTTCCATCACCTTCCGGCCTCTTTGGTGACGTTCGAACACTACTTGTGCTGCATCCTACCTCTCTAATCCGGTGGGTGCGATGCCATACCCCCCCCTCCTCTATCCACCCCGGACCAACATGGACACCCCCCCAACCCTCGCGGTGAATCCTTCACCGACGAGAATCCCCCCCCCAACCTTCTCGGTGATGAAAATCTTCTCCGACTGTAGCCATGGGTGGCATAGTTACGGTGAAGGACGCTCTCATTCTGTTGAAAGAAATCGAAATAATGCCCCGAGCGCATTTTTGCGGCCGGGGTCGTCGGCGGTATTTCCACCGCCGCCACTGACGCCGATCCATTCAGTCACACCGGACCCCTCGGCGTTTGGTACGACCACCTTACACGCCGAGACTAGGAGGACCGATCCGTCTACGAGAAACGCCCACACCTGGTACGACTGCGATTTGTTTCAGCGCCTGATGGCAAGTTTTTTTAGTTTTCCGTGGGGGGTTGCAACAACGTCGCATGTACCGCGACGACTACCACAGAGTATGTGACCGCAACGGCGTCCATGAGGCCAGTGGCGCGATGGTTACCACATAGTGCGCCACTGCGACTACAGCCCTTTGTACGACCTGCCCCACCAGCTCGTATACTCGGATTTGACCGCTTCTTGCCCACCCCCTACCATCTGAGCCACGACTACCGTCCCAACCAACACGTCGCCGCTCACATCTCATCCCCGGCTCCCATGGCCGCCCACCACATGCGGCCTGGAGTCATCCCACGGTAGGGGATGCAGTTGTATGATTGCACCAAAGCGTCCCTGGGCGATTGTTCCTCATGTGAGGAAGTGCCGGTCAATGAAGTAATTTCACGAGTACCATATATTTGTGGATTAAGGCATAGAAGCTTGGTCGGGTTGTGCGAACGAGCGCCTTTTAAGCAATTTTTCGGGTGAGATATTGAGTTCCTTATGTGAGGAGCTGAGGGACTTTCTGCTGCAGGTGCGTCTACCCCCACAACGGCTTTATCGCGCCCGCTCATCACTACTGCGCTCAACCCCCTGCACCCAATCACCCCCGCTTTTCATTGCTAGTTTTTGCAACAACTGCACACGACACGCCCACGGCCTGGACCCGGTGGCGCCCGAAGACAACCTGTCTGCGGTAAAATGTTTTGGGCAAATGGCCACGACGTTCCTACCCAACTACGATTTGTGTCTGCATCCTTAGATATTCCACCTGCGTTAACCTCTCTGTTCGGGTTCTCTTCCTTGAGCTTCCAATACATTTCCGTCGCTGATGCAATTGGTCACACGACCATCGAGTCGCCAACCAATTCCCCTGCGGTGATCCCTGCCTTTCTACGCCACTACCTGTTGGGTTTATTGCCTCGAAATCCCGACCCACTTCCGCGCCAATGCAGTTGTTTACACGGCCACGGAGCCACCCACCAACTGGTTGGCGCATCACCCTTTATGCCCTCAGCTCCATCGCCCACCACCCGTGAACCCACGCCACCACAACCCCGCACGCATCACCTCCCACCCGGGTCAAGCCCACCGTTCTTCTCCGACTACCACCTATACCACCGTTCTTTTCTGACTACCACCTATATCACCGTTCTTTTCTCTTTTTCCGACTGCCACCTAAACCACCGAGATTGACCGCAGTAGCAGCGACAGAGAAGTCGCCCAAACATGCAGATGCCATCACATTGGTTGTGGCCGCGACGACGGTCGTGCCTGCCTCGAATTATGACGCCCGCGGGGCCTGCATCTGCGTCCCGAACCGCAGCCAGAGATGATTTGCAATCCCCCATTTTGCGATACAGAACACAGCTTGTGACGAGTATCATTTTCAAACACCTGAATCACCACTCCGCTGGCTTTTGGACAGTTTCCCTGAGGTTTGCGTCGTGCCAGCGACACTCCCCCACTGAAGCAACACCACTACGCCTCTGGTGCGCCCAACCCAGATTTGGGCATACTTCAAAACGTTGATTTTTGGTTTCGGTATTTGCGGAAACGTGCAGACCGCAAACCCTGTGCCCTCACCCGGAATAACCCGCGACAACCGGTGCCGCTCGTTGTAATTCCCGTGGAAACTACTATTAGGTCGAAATTGCCATGATCGCCTTTCTTCCTCGGGCAACTGCCGCGACAACGACAACAGCATCGACAGCGACAACGTGGTCGGCCGAAAACAACCACGGCACGAAACCTTTGCCGCTACACGCTTATCATACCGATTCAGCACCACTAGCGCCAGGCCATCTATTTGCGGGATGAGGGTCCAGCTTCACTTTTGAAAGGACTAGCTTCACCCCGGCCCCCGCCCTTCAGCAGTCCATCCCTCTTTGCCCAGCCCCAATATAAATTGCTTGTTCAAGACTGCGCCCCTTGTTTTAGCGATTTTCTCGAGGTGTGGCTGCGAGGAGGCCAAAACGCCGAGCCCAACCAGGATGCTCCACTCGACGTCTTCCACTGATGTGAAACACTTCCTGCCGACCATTGCCGAGACTCCAGACATCGCTAACCTGGGGGAAGTCTCGACGAAGACGGCTATCAGCGGTTCCGGACTACAGCACGAAAGGTCTGCTTCACATCCCGGGCCATCGCGCCCGGAGCCCGCCTCGCCTATTTATTGGCGGCCCTACCCGCCCTCGTCCCAGGACGTACGCGTTTCCAGTGACAGCGTTGGGCCCGCAAACGACGGGTTCCCACTCGCTGCCATGGTGTTGATAGCACCGCTGCCCCTGAGCTCGAGAGGCATTCCCGTTCCAAAAATACAGAAGACTCGCGATCACAGTTGATCAGGATATGCCCTGAGCCTCCTGCCTGGTCTTCTCCGCAAGCCTCGTGCATTGCGTGGACACGGACCACAGGTACAGCATTTCATAGTGAGTTCTATCCTGCTTTGTTCAACGCTTGGAGACAGGACCCCACCGATATCTTCGCCCAGCTCCTTTAAACGCCACCCACGGATACCCTCCCAGAGCTTCGGTGATTAGATACCGAGACTTCCTTTGCGATCACGTGGATCCGGCTGGCTCTCTTCTCTAGATGAGCCAGCTGCACCCTCGACGTCGCCATGCAACGGTCCTAGAGACAGTTTCTTATGATCACTGCTTGGCAGCTCACCGCAGCCAGCCTACACCGACCAGCCTCTACCTCGGACGTTCAATTTTTAGCAGCTCAACCCTTTTGGATTCTTCTCCTACGGTTCTTCTCTATCACCCTGTGGAGCAATTTCTGACATCGCCTGAGACCGACATTCGGAGCGACACCACGACCCTGCAGCTCACCCGGCTTAGATCAAGTATGGGAACTGTTCCTACACCAGTCATGGACATTGGTTCCGAGGCCGACAAACGCTGGAGCTCCTCCTTTAATACCAATCTGGTACAATGGTTCCGAGCCCGACAAACGCCGGGATGTATTCCCATACCACCATCCAACAACCCTCGACACCTGCCCTCTAAGGTCGTATCTCTAGCTTCGGCAACGGTACACCCGAGACTGGCAAACCCATCCATAAGCAAAAGAAACAGTCGCTTCATTCGATTGGCAGCTTCCTTGCCCCCCTAAACCGTCGCGTTGCAAACGAGCCATCCCCTTTCGGTCTTGGTATTTCTCACCTAACCCACGAACCGACCTCGTTCCGGCCCTTTTCCAACGGGAAAGAAAAGCTCTGCCGCCCCCTCCCCCCTAACGCAACCGGTTTTCACGGAGCACCTCTGATGTGGCCCCGTTCATTGCCACCGAGACGCACCTGCCGATTCCTCTTTGCCCTTCTCCACCCCGATCTGTCACCAAAGAGCCGCCTTGCTCCGGTTTCCGCCGATTTAGCCAAAACCACGGTTCACCGCCTGTACGTTTCTGACTACACGCGACCCAACAGAGCTACTGTGCTCGGGGTTCCGTCTTTCCCGCCAAAGGTCGCCGCTTGGCGATGATTCCTACGGGACTCGAGGATAGCAGCCACTCCCTCCACTTGGTTGGGTTGGCTTCCCCGACACTGCCACCAATCGGTCCTCGAAATCCCCCATTCTTCACCGCCTCCCCGGCGATCTGAAAGCCTTAGAAACACCTTAAGCTCCCCTTCCCACCTGCTTCGGCGACGCCGACAATTGGCGAACAGCAACCGCTCCCCCGACACCGCTGGCCATCTGAAGATAGCACCCGCCCTCCTCCTCACGGTCTGGTTAATTCTCCTTTCGACAAACGTTGGAGCCCCTACCACCCCTTTTCACGGCTACCCTAGCCCCAACCATCCCGCTTTTACCAGGCCACTAACGGTACCTCTCGGTCAGCTTTTTAGTTTACCCATCGACGGACCGCGGTCAACGACGACCTTTTCTGTTTTCCCCAACTACAACAAACCCACGGTTTATCGCTCCCGACCCAGCTATTTAGCTACCCCCCCCATTAACCGGACCCAAACCACCAACGGCCGTCCAGCCTTCCTCGACGACACAACCACGGATGACCTTCCCAACCACGGTTCACCGGCGTTCGCGTGCCAATGATTCCGTCTACACCGCCTTTCTTATATCGACCTTAGTTCGCCACTTCGGCGTACTATTCCTCAGTGTGCTATTTATTTTTCTTGCGGTACGTATCCTTCTTTTCCGACCGCCGACTGATTTCTCCGTTGCCAGTGAACACCGAACAGTTCGTCTTCAACCCAACAGTCCCGAATCCGCCATTCGTCCCAGAAGACACGTCTGCGACGCCAATACCGCGACTCCCTCTTGCCTCAACAACTCTGTGGGTTTACCACCTCAACCTAGGCATCCCCTACCCGTTAAGGGCCTTACCCAATAAGTTAGCTTATCTTCTAGCTTATATTGGATTTTGAGCTTATGGAAAAGCTTATGCCCGAGCGGGCATAGCCAGCATGCCAAATAGCTTATGCGAGAGCATAACAAGGGAAATTGAGCATACCAGGCAAGGTGGTTATGCCGGCCCCCATATCGGGTGTATATGTGCGTCTGGTTGTCTGGCAGCACGGTGGAGACGCCAAATGGGTGGCCGCACGATAATAATACAAATTCACGAGGCTTAAATGCACCTATTGTCGGCTCTGTTTATCGCGATATTGGACGGTCCTACATAAGAACACATAAACACGCGAAGGATGAGTACCACATCTTGGCTTCTAACGCTGACGCCGGGTACGATCTGTGGCAATTCTGGCATGACAATAGGCTTAAGCTGCCGCGTTGGTATGATCTTGCAAAGGATATTGCGTTGATTCAGCCATCCTCCGCGTTCATGGAACGGGGATTTTCCATTCTGCGCGCTTGTATGGACGACAGTCAGAAGTCTAGCTTCAGTGACCGCGTTGCAGCATCCGCTCTTTTCAAGTACAACAGGGGGCGGGGAAAGTAGCATTGCGTCGTGCGGGGTGCGGGGGTGCTGGGTAGTCCGCTCTGTTTGGCTAGCTCGCTAGCTCTGTTTTTGCTGTCGAGTTTCGAGTACTGTACATGTAGAGAGTTCAAGCAAGTGCGGTGGTATGGAAAAGGCAGTGCTATATATGAACACAGCACACAATTGCACACAACCACAGCAGCCAGTAGCATCATACAAAATACAAGGGCTTCGCTCGCGGGCGGCTGGGCGCCGCCCGCTACGCTTGCGGAAGGAGGAATAGACATTCAGTAGAAGGGCGGAAAAGAAGCACAAATGGCGCAACTGGCGACTTGAAAATGCCAAGAGGTCCATATATAGTACAACGGTACAGGATAGAGACGATTATGATTATGAGTTTGTTATTATCATCCATTCGCCCAGTCCATGATGGGCACGTCGGAGGACTTGCTTGGCATATCCTTCCACCTCTCAGGTAGCACCTAGGTCCTGTACACTTATTAATAGCTCTCTCTCTAAGTCGATCAATAATAAATTATCGCAGTGCATAAACACCAGGCACGCGCTTGTCAAGGATAGAGACAGGAAAACTACAACTTAAGATGTAAAGGAGCGCAGTGCCAAAAAAAACATGCTCGAAGCAGGAACTTGAACGCACACACCGCAAACGTGTGAAGTACATTTGTATTCCTGAAAGACGAAGAGCACGCATTCAGGCATAGTTCTCAAAAAACGATGCTGGTATAATAAACCACAACTTAACGTTCTGTAAAGAACGTGCTGTCAACATTGCTTCCGAAGGAGCATGCAGGCTTGCTTGGACTCTTCCTCCTCAGCGGAGGTACCCAGCACCTTGCACTCTTGTTTTTTGTCGATGGTCTTGTGGATCTGTCCACAAACGTTGAAGCATGGCGGGAGAACGTCGATAAGTATGTGTAAAAAAGTATTCGTACTTCTCTCCAGCAGACGTCGTAACCATCCGAATTATTGGAGCTCCTTTCGCTGTTAGTAATTGTTGTGGTATTGTTGTACTTGCTCTTGGTACTTGGAAAAAGAGCCGCACTTCATAGACTATATCCGCACGCCATCCCCTAGTCTTGAGCAAGAGACATGGATGTTTCGACTCGTGACACACAGGACGCAAGATAAGAGTACAACGTACCTCGATGTCGAACGCCCTCGTGGCACCGTGGGAATGGAATGCGGGATGTATATCGAGCAAGTGGTCGCCTGCCTTCTTCAGGAGGTCACCGACCTTGATTTCGCCGGTGCACTTCGTGTTTATGTCCTCGCCGACTTGGCGGCCCTCGGCGGCTGCTTCGCAGGGCTTCTGCAAACGACAACAACGGATGGGAATACCTTGCGTTCAGTGAATGTTCAAAACAGTAAGGCTACGTAGATGTCGTCGATTTCCAAAGTTTGAAAGGAAGTCGTACAATTTAACACTGTTGTAATGAAAGCGGTCGTTTATGGGCAAAGCCCTGCCTGGTACCACAACGTTGCAAACACCTATGAAACCACCACTGGGACAGGAACGAACGGGATTCACAGTCGCAACTGGTAAGCGTAAGCCCCGGTATACTGCTATATAAGGCCTACCGGCGGAATACCGACAACGAAGGGTAAGAGACAGTACCTGCTGTATATATTGTTCGGTACTACTCTATTACTGCTGCTATCAACACTATTACGACCGACGTGTACTGCGATTCCTGAAGAGGTTGCGCACCCTACTTGTACTCGTTAATACAAAGAGTTCATGTGGTTGTATGAAAAATGAGTAACACAGTAGTAGTACACCGCGTCACTACATGAACAACTCGCTAACCCCAATCACGGGACTGCTCTCCAGCATCACCCAGGTTAACTTCAATTTCTGTTTACTGCTATATATCAACCTCCAGTGTGTACTGCGACTGGTGCTGAGGTATCATGCTGCTGTGTTATTTATCACTGACTGCATGGACCATTTTTACAACCCTGGCTGACCCCCGTGATGAGACTTGCCCGTTTTCATTGCGTCTTACATGTATAGATACCACGTAGTCGTAGTCGTAAATCCAAAACGTGTGTTTATATCACAGCACAAAGCGTCACTGCATGGACCACTTGTTCAACTCCCGCTTACCCCGATGACGGGACTGCCCCGTACTCGTAGTCGTACATACATGAAGTGTGTTTGGCTGTACGTATGAAAAAGAAATCGCATCACACAGCGTCACTGCATAGGTCTACTCGTAGATCTGAGTACTTACAGTTCCCGCTTACACCGCGATGACGGGACTGCCCCGTACACGTACTCGTACATGCAAAAGTGTGTTTGTACGCATGAAAAAGAAATCACAGCACAACAACAGAAATGTAACTCACGTTTCGTCAAGCTCTCAGCTCCTTCGTTAGGGACGCCGATCGAAGGTGAATCACAGGTGTCCGCGTCACACCAGTCACACACGAGGGTTGTCGCCGCTTCCCCAGTGCTTCTTGTTAAGGTTATGAAAAGCTTGGCACGTGGAAGGTTCGTCTCTCCTGCAGGTGTCGCAGACAGCGTACTGGGAACTCCTGTTTTTCCTATTTCGTGCGATGAGGAAGCCGTCACAACCCTTGCTCGGGCACGGCCAATCAGGATTGCCAGAAGAAGCTGAGTCCCGTTCTTGCCCGACCAGCTTCCACACGCCTGATCCTGAACCTCCACCACCCCCACTGTTGGCGGAGCCTCCTCCCGCACTAGCCTTGGTCCGCTTCGCAAATTTCACCTTCAAATTGTTATTGCCGATCCGGCAAATTTCAAATTCAAATTGTTTGCAGCCGTCAACGGCAATTCCCTCCCAACAGCCAGCAATTGGCCAACTTCAAATAAAAGTACAAAAAAGAAGTTGCTGAAAAAAGCAAAATAAAAATATCAGAGAGCAAGCAGTAAAGATCAGAGAATGAGAGCTAAAAAGTAAGTAAGAATGAGACTAGGGAAAGCAACGAAGGCAAGGAACTTAGGGACGGTTCTTTTTCCCAGCAACTAATTTTCTTTTCGGCAATTACGGGCTGAGAAGGGCTGAGAGGGGGGAGGATATGCCGAGCGAGACGTCCGAGGGGGGCGAGGTCTAGGTATATAGTTTTATACATATATATATATTCTTTCGAAGTATACTCTATAGGAGGATATACGAAGTATATATTGTACAGCACTGACACACCCGCACCTGCCATGTGGCCTGTAGAAAAGAAAGCAAACAGCTGAAGAACCCACGTTAAACGAGCTTGTCGACGACAAGCAAGGATGACCAACGAGTGTTAGACGAGCAAACAAGCTACAGATGGATCAAAGAGCGAGCATAAGTCGAGCTTATCCGCGCCAAAACTGGCAAAAATCGAGAGCTTATTTCCAGTTTTAAAGCCTATGCCCGCTAAATAAAAAGCATTTTATTTCCAGTTTTTTTTTAAGCCTATCTATGCCCGCTAAATAAAAAGCATATATCAGAAAAAAACGCGTGTTGGGTAAGGCCCTATACCCGTTCCTGAAGGCACGCCTGTGATGCCACTATCGCCACTCCCCTAGTCTAACATTTCTACAGGTTTGCCATCTGAACTTGTGGCTTTGTTCCTTCCCGGCTATAACCTCTCCGACCCGGGCATCAGCTTGAGTTGGGCTCGTTCCCCCTTCCCTCCCAACCCACCATCACATCCCGCCGCTCCCATATTCTGAGGTGGATTTAGTTGTTTTTTTCTGGGCCTGAGCTTTGCGAACCGACTATCGGTTTGGGTGGACTCGCTCCACCTCCTCTCCGCCTCACCTCACCTTTACCATTCCATCGCTCCCCTTTTTTCCCGGATTTGTTGCTTTGTTTTCTCCGGCTCTTGAACCTCCCGAGCCTGGTACGTGTGGGGCTTTTTTTGCCAGAAATCGGGCCCTTCCGCGGCCTCTTCGCTGCCGACATAGAATTATGCGAGCATCTCATCCCGGATATTGTTTCGGCTGGGCTAGTTCCCCCTCCCTTCCGACCCACCACACCATCCGTCCCCATCCACCGGCGACGTGCAAACCATGCACCTCCCCTACCAGGCATTGACTTGGATAGGCCCAGACCCGCCTCCCTCCTACCCCATGCACCACCAACTTTGCTGCAGAAATGTTTCGCACCTTCCCGGTGCGGACCATACCAAGACACCATCGACCCCTTCTCCGCCCCAAAACCTTCTTCGTGTCTGTTTTTCGGCCCACGACATCGCCTGCGGTTCGCTAGCCAGCCCCGAGAAAGGCGCCGCGGACGATGTCGCTTCTCCTGGATCGGCTTTCAGGTCGTCTTCGTTTTCCCCAGCGCCCACCATTGGCGCATCCCTTTTAGCCCTTCTTCATCCTTTGTTGGTCCACTGTTTTCCCAGAGCTGTCATGGCCACACCTCCGCCGCTGGAAACCGTGAACCACCCTTCCGACTACGGTTTTTCTCGCCAGTACCTGTGGCTACACTTCCAGGATCATCGAACCTCCCCACCACCGTGCGAACCCCGCGACATCAGCATGGTCGTCACTTGAGCCTTGCGACCAAAGCTCCACCTTGCACCAGAGCTTTGTCGTCGCCGGAGCTTCGCGACCAGAGATCCATCTTCTCCAGAGCTCCATCTTCACCAGAGTTTCGTCGCCACTCGCGCTTCGCGACCCGAGCTCCATCCTCACCAGAGCTTTGTCGTCACCTTGAGCTTCGCGGCCAGAGCTCCACCTTCATCAGAGCTCCACCTTTCGCCTGAGCTTCACGACCAGAGCTCCACATTTCACATGGGCTCTATCTCAACCTTCCGCGACTACTACCTTTGATGTATGCTCCCTTCACGCCACTACCAACGATAAGACACCTTTTTTTTCTGGCCACTAACTACCACAGGCCCCGGCGTCGTCGCCACCATCAGCTCCGACCATCTGGGAATTATTTCACCGACTTCTCCAGCCACTGCGCCGATGGGCCTGCCGCGTCAAACCGCTACCAGCGGCAAGGCGCCATCTTGCCGGCCGCTGCCACCAACTCCGGCGTCATCGCCACCGTCAGCACCGACCAGCTTGGATATATTTCGACGACTCCTGCAGCCACCGCGCCGGTACGCCTGCCCCTTCGGTCCGCCACCAACCGCCCCCGTCGTCACGGCCAACGTTGGCTACTTCGGGCTTTCTATACCGCCTATTCCAGCAACCACGCCGTCATTCTCGCCGTGGAAAAAGCTTACTCCATCACCACGAGCACCGCAGGCATCTCCACTGGCCCACTTGATGGGACTACACTACAGCGTCAACGCTTGCGTCTACATGTACGCTGCGGAAGGCGCACATTTCACCGCCACGTACGCGACCCGACACCTTCTGCAACCAACCATGTTGAGCTACTACAGCCTCGCCTTCTTCTGTCGCAGAGTTCCTACCGCATCGTCGGCGAACACCCCGCCCTCACTGGTTCGTGCTCGGAGCTCTTCAACGCGTTTTACTGGACCATCATCCGTCTCCAGCGCTCCTACCACATCTTCCGCGAAAATCACGACGTCACCGTCTCGGGATCGGAGCGCTGCAGCATATTCTAGTACGACTACCGGCCGCGCTTCATCAGATTTTTCTTCAAGCCCCTACAGCTTCCGGTTCCACGATCAACCCACGGTGTGTTCTACAGCACATCTTCGCGGAGCACCCCCTTCGGATCGGCGTGTCTGCAACGTCACGCGGCAGCAGGGAGGTTTGCAGCCAGAGTATCACCGCGTTATGTTGCACTTACTCTTTATGCCTTGTTGCCCCTCTGCCTAACCATGATTCTTGAACCTTTTTTTTTAGTTTCTCCTTGGCATTTGTTTTGTGTGCATTGGCTTCTTGATTTCCTCGTTCGGGTTTGATTTTTTGGTTCAGCTAGTTTCAAGGTACGTCTTCTTTGCATTGACTTTTCGGTTTGTCCCACTTTTGACCAACACGTATATTTGCGTGTTTGTGTCTGTGTGCCACTCTGGTATTCCAACCACTGGTTTAGTTCGCTCCATGTTCGTAAGCAGGCCGAAAACTTGTTATGGTTCCGTTTTCAAGTTCTCACCGGTTTAGCCTGCCCCGTTTTCGGTTTAGCCTGCCCCGTTTTCGTAACTTAGCCACTAACCTGCCGTGTGTTCGTCTTCCCTCGTCAGTTAAGATCACCCTTGTTTCGCAGCCCGTGAAACCGCTGTGGTATGCCCGTCCTGGCTCTTCTTCTGCTTTGTGCACTACGTACGTCATAGGTGCTCATGGAGGCATCGTATTTGTTTTCTTACACCGTTATGGCATATACGTCTTAGCCCTTCCTCCGTTTTTTGCACTACGTACGTCATAGCTGCTTACTGAGGCGTCGTATTTGTTCTTTGTGGTGTATGTGCTCTGGCCCTTCCTCTGTTTTCTGCACTACGCACACCGTAGGTGCTTTTGGAGGCGTGTTGTCCACATTGTTTCCATCATATCCTCTTCTGGGTTGGACATCCACGTGCTTTCGCGTATGTTTCCCGCGATTTTTCGTCGCTTAGCTTTCAATAGGAATGGCTCCATGGTTAGACCACATTTTCAGAGTTTCACGACATCAACGTTTTGCCAGTATTTCCAGGTCCGTTGTTTGTTCACGACGCCCCCTCTAGGCTTCTTTATACTATCAAACCCGGAAACCATGGTAGTTTCGCCTGATCCTCATTAGCCTAAACTTCGCTTGCACGCTGTGCATGCGCCCCGCTAGCATTTTTTTTAGTTGTACGCCATTTGCTTCCGCCTCCGTCCTGCTTATGGTATCAGCCCGCGACATCGTGACAGTTTCGTCTGATTCCTTCTCAGCCGATATATCGTCTGAACCATGTGTACTTGCTCTTTTGCAGCACTTCTGGGTCCCCCGCTGTGTCACCATCCCGTTTTCGCCGTTCTCGCGGTACAAGTTGGAAACTTTGTGTCAGTTTGACTTTTCTCTTGGTTTTTCTTCCCCCCCGCACTATCTTCCGGATGGGAATGTGTACCCTCCCACCTCTGCAGTGTGTGTATGTTCGGAACGTATGCCCTCCCGCCTCTACAAGGCGTGCATTTTCGGAACGCATACCCTTCCGCTTTCGAGACCATAACACGCTGGTAATATTCGTTTTTCTTGGTATTTCTGGGCGCGCTTGTTCTGTAGTGGTTATAGCTGTGCGCGACTATCGACCGTAGTAGCCACCTCTCCTTTGTTCTGGGAGATTTTGTTCGTGAACGCCTGATGCGCGTATTGGCTGTGGACCCTATTGCCCCATACCAATTTTACCTGGTGGGTACCCATATGGTCAGTGTTGTCGCTTCGGGGCTCTCCAATGTAGCCCCTTCAAGTCTGACCACCGTTGAGGCTCCAAACACGCTTAAACGTCGTAGTATTGCTTCTGTCTTCTTTGCGGCAGCCAAGGTGTCGCATTTGTTCATTTTTCGGTGATCTTCATGGTCGCCTTGAACTTGAAGTTGTGCCCAAGTTGTTACACGCTTCTCTACAATACGACGAGTGTTTGTCTTTGTGGTTTTGCTTCCGCCTTCTACCGCCGGTGTAGCCTGCCCACCTCTCGCGTATGTATACCGGCGAACCATGGCGTTTCCGAACCATGTTGAGGGTTTCCATTGTCTCGTTTTCACCCCACTCTATGCGCTTGGTGACGACATGGATGCTTCCCGCGATATTTCTCTTTGTTCTCGCGAGGAATGACCTCCATTTTTCTGTTATTGTTGGACCTTCTATGCCCCTTGGCTTGCTTCCTTTTTGTTGTTGCACCTTCGTAATGTCTTTGCTTACTTCTTTTCCCACGAATACGTTCGCTGCACTTTAGCCTCAGCCATTTAGTATTACGGCATTCCAGCTATTGCTACCGTGTATGGTCGCACATTGCCGACCACTGGCTTCATGTTGAGAGCCCCCCTTAGGTCCCACGTTGGCGGTCCCGTGCTTAATGGCCAGCCCATTTGTCTCGGTTTTCTTTGACCTCTACCTCCTTGTTTGGTTGTATCTGCCCCCAATAGCTCCCTGTCGCCGGCCTCCGGTCTATAGCCAGCGGATCTATTCCCCTGGACCTTTTTTACCCAAAATTATTTTTTTGCCCCCCCCGTTTCTACGGTTCAATGACCCTGACCTCCGTCCTGGCTTTGCAGCTAACAGATCTTTCTTCTCATGGCCACTTTTTCTTATATTTCTGGCATACATGCCCATAGGGTTTAACGACACCGGCTTTAATCGTGGCTTTGCAGGTCGTCCTGACGGTGCAGTCCACAGGTCGTTCCCTGTTGGCCCCCGAATTTCTCCTGTCATTTTGGCGTACCTGTCGCATGGGTTCCACGTTTTGACCCCAGTTTGGCTTCGAAGCCCATACAGGTTGCTTCTTGTTGACCCCCTTTCATGTTATGTTTTCGGCGAACTTACTTTAAGACCAATGCCTTCGCTACGTATCTAGTGTTGCTCGTTTCCTCCAAGCTAGTGTACTGACTCACGCGACCGCCGACCCGGTGGTATCAGCTCCGAGGACTTCCCCTCGTAAGCCCGGAGTACGTTTGTCCACAATGCAATAGTTCGTTCGTTCTGACACAGGAAAGTGATATGCCATCGTCATGGACCTTCCCGTTTGTATATCAAGATCTCAAGAGCTCACAAGAAACGGGAATAGTGACAATTGAACTCCCTGAAAAAATGTATCCAACCATTCTATGTGGGGAAAGTGCCCAATGATACGACCACAGCGGTGCAGCACCCTTCAGAAGAAGCCGATCTCGGGCTACCAACCACAAGTTGGCTCAGACCGAGTAGCTTTAATAAAAATAGCTGCCCGTACGTTGGGCCATAGTCAAGTCCAACACTTCCTGACTAGTTTCAACAAGACTTGGGATCTACCACGTTTACTGAGCGTGAACAACGATTGCTTCATCACCATGCATATTCAAGCAAACCACGCACCAAGCGTCAAACCTCCAATTGCCCATGCCACTTGCCGACACACAGACCACACAAGCAATGTGTATTCCAGTACAGTAGCCACCCGTACAACGAAAGCATCAAGCCCGGACATGCTCTGATCACACAACCTCGGCGATGAACCGCCAGCTGTGACTGCGTCAGGCACCATGAGCGCCTTACGCAGAAACTCCAAGTCATAATAACTAGAAATTCAAAATCAGAAAAAACAGAAAATCAGCAACTCAGAATCCGAGACTCTCCCCAAACCACAAAATGATCAAAAACGCAGTCCACACGGCTGTACGAACGCCCGCTTTTGCTCCACCTTCAGCCGCAGCGCCTTGAGATCTTTTTCGCAGCACGGCCGGTGCGCCATCAAATACGCACCACACCGGCTCCCAGGTGCTCTCGGCTTCGTCCTTACCTTCCCAGGCCACCTTGACGACAAACTCGTCGTCACTACCGAGCGTCAATCGCGGCAAGGCTCTGACGCACTCCAAGGCAGGCGATTGCGTTCAGGTGTAGGCTTCGCCCGCACCACCTTTGCACATGAAGTAAACCGGATCGCCACGAGCTTCTTGCGTGCAGGTGGGTCACCCAACAACGCCCGACAAAACACGTCAAGGTGCGAAAAACGATATCGAGCAACATCTTGGCACATTCCGGTGGGGAGCCATGGTCAACAGCAGTATCGACAGCCGTCTCCAACACGTCCACACAACCCCGCATTTTCACCTCGGATTCTTGGAATATCATTTGAGTCTTTGAGACGGCAGCGTCAGTGTGACCTCATCGTCCATGTCGCCAGGCGCGTCGCCGCCCGACGCGATCGATGTGACAGCCATCGCCGCTCGCAGCACACAACTATGGTTAGGCTCGCCCACAGATCGAGCTGAAAGCTCCATCCCAGCGCCATCTTGACGCCCCCTTTCTTTGCCTTCAGTACAGAGGCCTTGAGCTGCGCCATGACGTCGATGCCGAGTTTCTCTCTCAGCGTTTTCTGCCCGATGATAACTACATCGCATCCCCCAGGGAGCACGATAAACGGTACGCTAAACCGGACTGGTCCCCATGAACTTTTTCGATCGTTAAGTGGAGCGGACACGATTGCGTCTCAATATCCAACTCCTGGCCCAACGACGTCACGACACGCGCATGCCCAACAAACGCCTGCGTTCACGCGGTTTAGGTCGTCCCCGGCTGTCCCTGCAGAGCCTCTGCCAGATCCGCCGACATTGCTGTAAGGCCTGAACCAGAATCCATGAGCACCTTGACCTCAATAGCCGCGTAAACACGGGGAATCGCAAGAGGCCGTGCGGCATGTTGCGTCAAAGCCTTCATGTGGGGTTCGGTCTGAACCGTATCCACGCTCGTATCACTACGTACACCAGGTTGTAAAACCGAGACACGCTCGATTAAAATGGTGCTGGAATCACCACACGAGTGCTGGGACGCGGGTGCCGGCAGTTGCACCGGAACGGAGTGCAGCGCTGGGGCTGCATTGTGTGGGCCAGCGCTCTGGGAAACGTGGTGCTGCACCGTCTCGGTGAGCACGTTACCCACTGGCGCCATCTTCTCCCTTGGCACGCGAATATACACGTAGTCGTCGTCGTTTTGCGTAGACGCTTCAGGCGCAGCAGGTTTGGTCTCCGAAACCACCGCTTTCGAGGTGGTCTGGTATCCACAGCTGGAGATGTTGCAGGCGCAGTGACCATCTCGGTTGCCTTGCTCCGGATATGCTGATCGGTGGCCTCGCCCTTCGTGTTTTCGTAGGCTGATTGCTACTGGTATACCGTAGGAACAAACCATTTCTCCAGCTTTCACGGTTGTGAACTCCTTCACAGGGTTGCAAATCTTGCAATGAGGCCTTTTGTCTCATTGTTACGAAGTGTGGTGGAATCTATAGCCTCATTTTCGTTCGTTTCGGCTGGCCGCATCTTCGTTCCTCTTTCCAATTCTGGATGACGCGTGCTAGGACCGAGGTAGCACTTTTTGCGTGAATTCGTTTCTGAACGACGGGGCTCCTTAACTCAAAATCGTCGGAAATCGGACATTTTTTGCACGATGCTCGGTTGTGTTTCTAAGCCATGGGATTGTTTCATCCGGTGGCCGTTTTGATTTTTCTCCAAATCAGTTTTTGGGAAGGTCTTTAGCTTCCAAATTGAAGAATCTCAGAAAAACAGTGTTTTTTTTTTACATCCTTTGATTGTCGTGTGATCTGCATTTGCGACTATTCAGGGTAGCCCAATGTAATAATGCTCTCCGTACAAGGATAGTTAACAGATTCCACGTGAAACCATGTCATGGTTGAGGTGAGACCACATGATGTTAGATGTCACACTCACGTCAAGGTCATTATAGATGGGCGATAATATAGGTGGCGATGTTGGGACAAGCAGGAAGCCCCTCATCTCACTACCCTGCCTTCCCTTGTTCTGTCTGTCTTTTGGAGCTCTATTTAGAGAACTACAGATAAGCTTTGAGCCTAGCCAGCGAGCCCACGGAGACACGGGAACTCATGCGGGGCACGCTTCCCAACACCGACCAACCACGCATCCCCCACTCGGTGTACCATCACAATAGTCGGTTTCAGCTGCGAGTCATGAAACGTGTGCACCATTATGGGGCTGTTACGTACGTACGCTGACTTCCGGTTTCATTCCTATTTTTTTGGTGGATGTATGACTTGCTTCAGCTGTTGTTGTATTTGGTGTGCACATGAACTTCGAAGTACCACTTACTAATGGGTTGTTTTTATATTTTTCCTGAGGTATTCTTCCACTCACTCCAGACTGACTGGAGCCTGTCCTGTGACCGCTGGCTTGATCATGCTAGTTAGTATGAGAACAGAAGCATCAACAAGGTAGCCATCATGAGTGTTTTCTTCTGTGGGGAGGGGGGTGCTTGCTTTAACGGGATCTTTTGTAGGGAGTGTGATGAGGGCGATCGACCGAAAAAAACTGCAGTGTTTAGTTGACGTCACGCCAGCGATTGGTGTAGTTATGCTTCGTTGCTACATCTAGGGGTGCCCTTTTGTTGAGACCGCGAAGTTACTGTTGACGTGACAAGAAAAGCGGCGTCGTGGTAATGTCGTTTGGGGTCCGGTCCGGTGATAATATGCAACCTTTCTTCCCTATGGCTTCTCGTTTGCCCCCGAGGTTGCACCCCGGGGAGTTGTTAGTCTTATTCGGTGGCATATGTAGTATTATTCGGTGGCATATATATGTTTAATGGTGCTTCCTCATTGCGGACGAGCGGCTGAGTGTGACCTTCGCTGCTAATGTAGTCGCTCCAATGCAGTAGTAATTCTTGACTGTTCTGTGAGCGGTTGAATGTCATCCTTTTCGTACGTAATCTAACGACGCTGGCACGAAATGTCTTTATTTGTGCTTGTTCTTTGTTGTTAGTCTTGTGATGGGGTGTTGAAGTACTAGACTAGCCCGTTTGGGACATCAAAGGTGGAACACTCATTGTCGATGTTTTTGGATAGTTATTTTCGCAGATGCAACATCTGGTAAAGGACAAAATGTGCTTGTCTCCGTACGTAAGGGTTCTGGGTCAGATATAGAAATGAAGACGACCTGCAGTCGTGGGGAAAACTTCACGTTTAGACCAGCAAACCTAGGCTGGTTGTGATCGAGTCGGGTTTCCTCTGAGCAGGCATAAGGTAGTCTTTGGATTGCTTAACCGTCCCAGGCTGGCTGCGATCGAGTCGGGTTTCCTGTGAGCAGGCTCCAGGTAGTCGCTGGATTGGTCAACCAAGCCAGACGTTTGTGCGTTTTCCCGGTGTGTGGGGACCCGCTGTCAGTGATCCTTAGGTACACGTGGATCAGGCGAGCTAAGTGTCAATGGCGTTTGGGGGGCAGTATTGGAGTGTAATGGCCTTCTCCCTCGTGTACCCCAACGCTCTGCTGTGATGGTGTTTGCCCAAGCCGGAACCAGTGAGCTCGCAGGATGATTATGTGATGGTTGTATGATAGTTGTATGGCGATTGCAGCATCGGCCACTGGAGTTACAGTAGTATGATAGTACGGGTTGCTGGGGTTGGATATACGCTCGAAGTGCGACGTACAGGTATCTACGGCACGCGCCGCAGCATTGTGATACTTGTGCCGCTGCGCCCCTTTCTTATGCGGTTGGTATCACCGTACTTCTTGCTTTTTTGATCGCTAGTCTATAAACCTGGCTCCCATCAAATGGCTACCTACTAGGAATTTAAGTTGAGTTTTCTCTTCAAAGTGACTTGAAACGCCGAAGCAGCTGATGATGCCCGCTTCTTTCGGTCATACACGAGCGGCCCTCCCTTGGTGAGTATGCTGATTCATCCGCGTTATTGATCTATTCGGCCTAAGACTCGCGTGGACGTGTATGATATGGTCTCCACCACCTTCCCACCAACTGCTAGCGTCGTTGTCTTACTCCAGGCGGAGGTGATGACGGCGATACCTTCGTAGACACGTAAACAACGCCCTCGGTCTCGAAGATAATTTATCAATTTCCGCGATCGCTCGTTGCCCTCTCGCGCCCCTCCCTCTGATGCACTATCACCGGACGATCCAAGTCACCTTGAATCGAAAAAGCTCCAGATAAAATCCTGCACAATAATAACAGACAATATTCCTGCGAACAAAAGACAGTTGTTTAGGCATACACAAACACGCATAAAGTATGAACACAATGGCTTAAAATGCATCAGTACCAAGTACGCACCACGAATATGTAATCTACGTGAACAGCAGTATCATTACCATATATATTTGTTATATATTTGTCATCCGAAAACGTGTAGCGCGGGTGTCGAAAATAGCAAAAAATACGCTATTTGGCTTCATTTTGTACGCCAAAAAGTATGACAGGAAGGCATAGATTAGCACTGACTGGTATACTTCGAAGTATATTATAAACATAAAAATACGCTCCAGCTGTGAAATCGAAGATTTTGTCGAAACTCATCTTTTTCTTTGCAAGCTGTGTAGTTTATACAACTATATACCTAGACCTCGCCCCCCTCGGACGTCTCGCTCGGCATATCCTCCCCCCTCTCAGCCCTTCTCAGCCCGTAATTGCCGAAAGGAAAATTAGTTGCTGGGGAAAAGAACCGTCCCGATGTTCCTTGCCTTCCTTGCTTTCCCTAGTCTCATTCTTACTTGCTTTTTAGCTCTAATTCTCTGATCTTTACAGCTTGCTCTCTGATATTTTTATTTTGCTTTTTTCAGCAACTTCTTTTTTGTACTTTTATTTGAAGTTGGCCAATTGCTGGCTGTTGGGAGGGAATTGCCGTTGACGGCTGCAAACAATTTGAATTTGAAATTTGCCGGATCGGCAATAACAATTTGAAGGTGAAATTTGCGAAGCGGACCAAGGCTAGTGCGGGAGGAGGCTCCGCCAACAGTGGGGGTGGTGGAGGTTCAGGATCAGGCGTGTGGAAGCTGGTCGGGCAAGAACGGGACCCAGCTTCTTCTGGCAATCCTGATTGGCCGTGCCCGAGCAAGGGTTGTGACGGCTTCCTCATCGCACGAAATAGGAAAAACAGGAGTTCCCAGTACGCTGTCTGCGACACCTGCAGGAGGAGTGACGAGCCTTCCACGTGCCAAGCTCTTCATAACCTTAACAAGAAGCACTGGGGAAGCGGCGACAACCCTCGTGTGTGTGACTGGTTTTGACGCGGACACCTGTGATTCACCTTCGATCGGCGTCCCTAACGAAGGAGCTGAGAGCTTGACGAAACGTGAGTTTCATTTCTGTTGTTGTGCTGTGATTTCTTTTTCATGCGTACAAACACACTTTTGCATGTACGAGTACATGCACGGGGCAGTCCCGTCATCGGGGTATAAGCGGGAATTGTACAAGTACTCAGGTCTACGAGTAGACCTATGATGTGACGCTGCTGTGTGATGCGATTTCTTTTTCATACGTACAGCCAAACACACTTCATGTATGTACGACTACGAGTGCGGGGCAGTCCCGTCATCGGGGTAAGCGGGGGTTGAACAAGTGGTCCATGCAGTGACGCTTTGTGCTGTGATATAAACACACGTTTTGGATGTACGACTACGACTACGTGGTATCTATACATGTAAGACGCAATGAAAACGGGCAAGTCTCATCACGGGGGTCAGCCAGGGTTGTAAAAATGGTCCATGCAGTGATAAATAACACAGCAGCATGATACCTCAGCACCAGTCGCAGTACACACAGGAGGTTGATATATAGCAGTAAACAGAAGCTGAAGTTAACCTGGGTGATGCTGGAGAGCAGTCCCGTGATTGGGGTTAGCGAGTTGTTCATGTAGTGACGCGGTGTACTACTACTGTTACTCATTTTTCATACAACCACATGAACTCTTCGTATTAACGAGTACAAGTAGGGTGCGCAACCTCTTCAGGAATCGCAGTACACGTCGGTCTTAATAGTGTTGATAGCAGCAGTAATAGAGTAGTACCGAACAATATATACAGCAGGTACTGTCTCTTACCCTTCGTTGTCGGTATTCCGCCGGTAGGCCTTATATAGCAGTATACCGGGGCTTACGCTTACCAGTTGCGACTGTGAATCCCGTTCGTTCCTGTCCCAGTGGTGGTTTCATAGGTGTTAGCAACGTTGTGGTACCAGGAAGGGCTTTGCCCATAAACGACCGCTTTCATTACAACAGTGTTAATTTGTACGACTTCCTTTCCAACTTTGGAAATCGACGACAGCTACGTGGCCTTACTATTTTGAACATTCACTGAACCACTTGCTCGATATACATCCCGCATTCCATTCCCACGGTGCCACGAGGGCGTTCGACATCGAGGTACGTTCTACTCTTATCTTGCGTCCTGTGTGTCACGAGTCGAGACATCCATGTCTCTTGCTCAAGACTAGAGGATGGCGTGCGGGTATAGTCTATGAAGTTCGGCTCTTTTTCCAAGTACCAAGAGCAAGTACAACAATACCACAACAATTACTAACAACGAAACGAGCTCCAATAATTTGGATGGTTACGACGTCTGCTGGAGAGAAGCACGAATACTTTTTTACACATACTTATCGACGTTCTCCCGCCTTGCTTCAACGTTTGTGGACAGATCCACAAGATCATCGACAAAAAACAAGAGTGCAAGGTGCTGGGTACCTCCGCTGAGGAGGAAGAGTCCAAGCAAGCCTGCATGCTCCTTCGGAAGCAATGTTGACAGCACGTTCTTTATAGAACGTTGAGTTGTGGTTTATTATACCAGCATCGTTTTTTGAGAACTACGCCTGAATGCGTGCTCTTCGTCTTTCAGGAATACAAATGTACTTCACATGTTTGCGGTGTGTGCGTTCAAGTTCTTGCTTCCAGCATGTTTTTTTTGGCACTGCGCTCCTTTACATCTTGAGTTGTAGTTTTCCTGTCTCTATCCTTGACAAGCGCGTGCCTGGTGTTTATGCACTGCGATAATTTATTATTGATGATCGACTTAGAGAGAGCTATTATTAATAAATGTACAGGACCTAGGTGCTACCTGAGAGGTGGAAGGATATGCCAAGCAAGTCCTCCGACGTGCCCATCATGGACTGGGCGAATGGATGATAATAACAAACTCATAATCATAATCGTCTCTATCCTGTACCGTTGTACTATATATGGACCTCTTGGCATTTTCAAGTCGCCAGTTGCGCCATTTGTGCTTCTTTTCCGCCTTTCTACTGAATGTCCATTCCTCCTTCCGCGAGCGTAGCGGGCGGCGCCCAGCCGCCCGCGAGCGAAGCCCTTGTATATTATAGAAACAAAAATACACTCTAGTTGCGAGATCGAAGATGTTGTCGAAACTCATCTTTGTAAGCTGTGTGTGATACTCCGATCGCGCGTATTACGAGTTGCGTATTACGAGTTGTGTGTCCTCATTAAGGATATAGGTCGGCGACTCCCCTTGGAACTATAGTGTTGTAGCTATCAGGGTCAACAGGGTGATGTTAGTCAGTCTGTGCGCGGAAACTATAAAACCCGTTTTTGAGGGGGACAAAATCTGACAGCTGTGGAAGGAAATGCATCCGTTTATCAAGTGAATTCTGTAACTCGAATGACCGGTGAGGGGAGGGCAGATTTTTTAAGTACGTGGGGGCCTGGGTTTGATCAAGAGGGAGCGGGGGAGGGGTGGGGGGGGGGTGGGGGGGCGGGCGGGGCAGCTCAATCTGTGCGTGTATGTATGCATAAGAAAACAGGTGAATTAAAAAACATCGTCATATTGGCAGTGATGGGAAGAACCGCAGAAAAAGGACTTTACCTACCGGTAATTTACCGCAAATCACCTTTTGTGTTTACCTACCGGTAATTACCGCGGGTGTATACGGGGACGAATATGCCCCGTCCCCGGGATTTTCTACACTTCTTTGGTCCAGTGATGGTTTGCACCTGTCTCTCTTTGTTGTGTCTGGGTTGACTGGTTGAAAGAGCCTCTACACGTCCCATATATATACGCATGTATGTATAACGTACTATTATGTACTATAGTGCTCCTGTGGTACCACCGCTGCTGCCACCACGGTAGTTTCCCACTAGTTTCTACTTTGTGTCCTCGTGTTTTCAAAATTGTTGTTCCTATTTTATATTTTATTTTCCGGGGCAAAATGAAACAAAGAAACGAGCCTGACACTTGTGGAGATGTGGGTTTTCTGTTTTCTGTGAACTGCGTCGAAGGCTACGTCGTGGACTCTGCGGTAGCCTTCGTGCACTGGGCTACGTGGTAGCCGGTCTTCTTCGCGAAGTGAGCCGCCATTCTCTGGGTGACACCAGCAAACTGACGGTCGCAAAGTTTGCACTTCACCACCGTCTTGCCCTGCGACGCTGCAGCCGTGACAACCGTGACCAGCTGAAGGAGACCTTCGCGGCCCTCGATGACGTCAGGCTCAAGCGAGAGTGCGGACCCCAGAGATCCCCAACAGGAAGATACCATGATGTTTGTCTTGTTGCTGTGTGTGGTGTGCTTCTGTGGTTTGAGTCGTGTGGTCTGCTGTCTGCTGTGAACTTGAAAATTTTGAAATCAGCTGCCCGCCAAAAAGAGGGGGGCCCGCGGGGAACAGGGGGGTACCCAGGTGAAAATTACCCCATTTTTTCATGTTACCTTCCCCCGAACATCGTTACCGGTAATTACCGGTACCCCGGTACTTCCCATCACTGCATATTGGTTGACCCGGGTTGGGGGTCCCTCATTGTCGTCGTACTTGTTTGTGCATACTCGTAACTGCAGGGTAAAAACACAACCATTGCAGTTGCTCTCACATTAACTCAGCTCCAAAATCGAGTGCGTGGTAGCTGGAGGAGCTGGCTCCTACTACAAATATAGACTAGAGTGGAAGAACACCTCAGGAAACAATCAGACAGAACTAATGCTACAGGCAAACAAGGAAATAAATCAAAAACTCAGAACTCAGACATCAGACATACGCGTGCATACCTACCACCCACCGTCCTTATGCCGGTATCTTCTTCCTCCTCTTCTTCGTGTTGCTCTTGTTTTGGTCCGTGAAACAGCAGTGTTATCTTCTCCGTGTTTGTTGCTTTGTCCGTGCAACAGGTACGTACCTCTTCCTTTTCGGCATGTGTGTATGTATGTGTGTTGGTCTTCTTGAGGCCGTTCCCTTCCGATCTTCGTGCATCACATTCTTCTTCAGAACACGTAGATACCCACTCGTAGGTCTGTCGTTTGTTTTGTTTTTTTCTGTTTGTTTCCTTTTTTTGTTTTCTTGTTTTTTTCATCTTATTTTCTTCGTTTTTTTTTCATAATCTGGCTTGTTTTGTTGTGTTGTAATGCGACGTTAGGGGACCGGTGCGCTAGGAGACCGAACCTGGGATTTGTGCCTTGGGTCCCGACCGGTGCATTAGGGGGCCCAATCGAGCACATTAGCTGTACGGGACCGGTGCATTACGCTGTTGTTTTTGACTGTTTCTTGTACGATTTCGTGGCAAGGTCGCTAATTGTTTTTTTCCGGTACGATTTTGTACCAAAGGTCGCTGTTGTTGACTGTTTTCTGGTACGATCTCGCACTAAGATGTCAAGATGTCGCTTTCCGGTACGATTTCGTACCAATGGTCGCTGTTTTCGACTGTTTCTGGTAATATTTCTAAACAAAGGTCGTACGACCTCGTGCTAATTTCCCTGTTTTGCTCGTTGCCGGTACGATTAATGCACCGGTCCCATAGATAGCTAAAATACACCATTCGGCCCCCTAATGCACTGGTCGGGACCCTAGGCACAAATCCCAGGTTCGATCCCCTAATAATGCACCGGTCCCCTAGCGCATTTCTCGTACCCGGTACGCTAGCATTTCGCTTGCTATCCATGTGATGAGTTGCGACTTCTCGGTTTGCTCTGATTCCCCGCAGTTTGTGACCCTGTAGTTTGTACCTGTACGTCTCTAGCTAGGATGAAGAACGGGCACGGACACAGGTTGTACTGATGATGTCGTTGGGTATCGTACAGAAATAACGATTTCATGTGAAGAAAGCCTCACACACATTAATAATATTCGTGTTCTTGATACATGAATGAAACTGATATTTACACCCATCTACATCCAGCACTAAACACAGCAGGTAGCACACCGAAGAGCACTCTGTGAAGCTGATAAGGTTTGCGCCACAAATACGAACGTTAAACAACCAACGAGCAGAATGGATGTGAACACTTGAGGCGAATTTCACAAGAATACCAGGATGCCAAGAGTCACAAAAGGAGAAAATAACGTGAGACTCAGCAGCCAAATTCAACGCGTTTTGTCCTGATTACATATGTTCCCCTGCGATTACTCCCGGCCAACGATTACTCGCCAAATCTAGGGCAAAAAGACCAGGACCCTATGAGTGGTCCCGCTATAAATATTTTAGGGCTTTTAGTATCCTAAACTAAACGCCATACCTGGTACAAAGCAAGTTAATTGGTTTTAGTGTGTACCGGGTTTAATATGCGTCGTGTCCGATTTAGTTCGATTTATGTA
This sequence comes from Undaria pinnatifida, assembly GCA_012845835.1. Lineage (NCBI taxonomy): Eukaryota > Phaeophyceae > Laminariales > Alariaceae > Undaria > Undaria pinnatifida. The sequence continues at coordinate 7,092,000 of JABAKD010000018.1, forward strand.
GCATACAATAAAATGTGTATGGGTTTTAATACGCTATACTAAAGTCTGGATTTATAATCGGGCCCCAAATACTCGCGAGCACGAAAGCGCTACTCGTACCCGTAACGATACTTGACAGAGACTGTACGCGCGAGTGCCCGTGGATAGCAACACGAGCGGCAGGTGTGTCACGCAGCTTGCAAAGATGAGTATCGACCCCATATTTATGGAACTTACAGCTGACGTGTTCGGAAGAGATTGTTTTTCGAAATAATAGTTTGGACCGTTTAATCTCGCCGACACGTTGTATGGGTGTGTGACTTGGACTCTCGGCCCGGAGAACTTCGCTAAACTCCGAACGGCATACCAAAACCCGCTCCTAAGGATCATTGACTCTCAGCGCCGACAGCGCACCGACCACCGCATGTTGTACGCCCCAAGGCTCTCAAGAAGGTACAATGTGAGAGCGCTGAGACGACTATCCGCAAACAGAGGGATGTTTATATCGTACATGTACAATATTTGTCTTATTGGCGGATCACCGCGGCAGTGTCCACGGACCTCCACGGCATCCCATGGTCATGTCCACGGCGTTCCACGGACAACCGCGGAATCTCCAGAGGCTATCGCAGACCTTCCACGCTTCCGCGGACCTTCCACGGACATTCCACGGGCTTCCACGGAATGCCGCGGCAAGTAGTGGAACACCGTGGAGGCCCATGGCACACTAGCCATGGCATTTTCCACGGGAATTTTCACGGTAAAGTCCACGACAATCTGCACGGCATTCTCCACGGCAGCACCCACGGCAAAGCCGCGGTTACCCACGGAACGTCCACTGAATCACCCACAGTAACGCCCACGGACACACCCACGGAAACACCCACGGACTTGTCCACGGAAAAGTCCACGGACATCCACGCATAGGTCTACGGAAACGCCCACGGCAAGACCCACGGCCACGCCCGCGGACACCTAGGGTCTCACATTATCGTGATTTTCAAAAACATGGAACTAACGCTAACCCTAACCCTAACCCATACTGTACACCGGTCGAAGTGCCCCCTAATGACCTCACTGGGGTAAAACGGTTGAAAACGTCAAATAATATGTATCACCATCGAAGGATGGCCGTGGCGATGGCCTCGGTCTGCCGTAGATGGCCGTGGAAATTGCTGCGGTTGGACGTCCGCGGAAACTGCCGGGGCAAATGCCCCGGACTCTTGTGAACTTCTGTGGTGATTGTCGCCTTGCCGTGGTAATGGCCGCGGATGGCCGTGGAAATTGCTGCGGTCGGACGTCGTCAGAAACTGCCGTGGGAATTGCCCCGGACTCTCGCGAACTTCCGTGTGGTGATTGCCGCGTTGCCGTGGTAATGACCGCGGATGGCCGTGGATACTGCCACGGAATGTTCCACGGAAACTGCCGTAAATTGCCGCGGACGTCAATGGGTTGCCATGGTAGGTACGACGGACTTTGCCATGGACAGAGCCGCGGCACATGCCGTGGACAAATCCGTGGTAGTTGCCGTGGAAGTGCCACGGGCCGCGGCAATTTCCGTGCAAACCGGCCGATTTCCACGGTAGCCCGTGGCAACACCGACGGAAGACTGGTTCTACCTTAGCCCCCCCCGAAACCAGCGATTTTTTAACGACCGTTTCGCGGCTGCTCAAAACGAGGAAAGATGCCATGAAAATCAAAATTCCATATATATTTTTTCTTGTTCGCGAAGGACTATTGACCGATGACGCCGGGGTGGAAAGGGGTACCGCACTTCAAGAGATACGGCCGTGGACTGGTTCAAAAACTGGCGATTTCGTTAAAAACAAGTTTGGGGGGCTACCGTAGGACGACTCGGAAGTTCTCGGAAGTTCCGCGGTCATTGCCGCGGACCTCCGCCGAAAAGTCAAATGATGTGCATCCGCGCACCAGGGCATTAAGTAGTGGTCTGACGTCTGTTCTGCGACGAACAAAAATGCGGTTTATGCGCGAATAGACGCCTAAAACCCATGTAACGAACTGTGTTTAAACGCCTCCCGAACCTCGAAAAGGCGGTTATCAGGATGCCTTGGGATGTCGCTCCCGGAGGGTCCCCGGAGGACCGCCGGAGGCGAAACAATTGCGATATATGCGCAAGAATTCGTCTGAAAACCAAGCAACGAACTTAAACGCCCCATGAACCTCGAACACGCGTGTATCAGGATGGCTTGGGATGTCTCACACAAGCAGAAACGACCTGATCGCACTTGCACTCCCGAAGTCAGGAGCATCGCTGCACGCAGGATAATCGATAAAAAAAACATATTGATGCTATATTCTTTGCCATTCGCCACTCGCCACATATAGTTGGTGATCGGTGACTTTCCAATGCCAGTCTCTGTGTCGTTTCCATGCTACTGCTCGAGTAGCACGTCATCAGCAGCAGCAAACCTGAGGATAGGCCAGTGTATCGCCGAAGACGCCACACCACGAAGGCATGATGACTAAAAAATGACCCCCCCCCTCTAGAGCTTTATTTGTGCTGCACGCAATATCTGCCTGGCCGGTGAAATCCGACATGACAGGCTATCTGATCTAAATCCTCTCTTTTTGGTGCAAGGCTTGTTTCGCCCGATCGTACATCAGTACAGCGATACCGCGTAAATATGCAAACAAACGCCGCAGCAAGCGTGGTCGAAGAACAAAGAATGGTGGCTGAAATAAAAAATAGCCTATTTCCGCTTGTTTTGTATTGGTTTGTAATACCACCAGGTATTGTATTGTCGAAAAGTGTAAGAAAAGTTGCATCACAAAACCGACTCGACGACGGCGAATAGCAAAACAAAACAATAAAAAAACACCTACTACTACGTGCGGCGAATACCACAAAACGTGCCAAACTAAAGATTACGCACTACTAATACAGCGAATAATACCGAAAAAAGCTTTTTCATATATTTTCGGCTACTACTACCATCAATACGGCGAATCGAAAAAAGTGCCTCGAAAAAAGTAAAAGCCTACGGGGCGAATAATAATTTGTGCCTAGTAGTGCCTAGTGCCTACCGTTTGTGTTTGACTCTTGTATGGCGAAGAGGAAAATAAGCCTAGAAAATGTTCAACCACGGCCGATTGGACACAAAGTGCTTTAAAAAGAAAAACGCTTACGGTGATTTAGAAAAAACACCCCAAAAACAAAAAAAACGCCTGCGGCTAAAAAAAGACCCCGATAGAAAAAACAATAGCCAAGCCGCCCAAAATCGCGTGCGCGCAACCAGCCTCGCGGCGACTGTTGCGCAAAACGATTTTTTTACACAAATGCTGGGCGCGCCCAACAGCGCAACAACAACAAAAACAACAACAACAACAACAACAACAACAACAACAACAACAACAACAACAACAACAACAACAACAACAACAACAACAACAACAACGACAACAACAACAACAACAACAACAACAACAACAACAACAACAACAACAACAACGACAACAACAACAACAACAACAACAACAACAACAACAACAACAACAACAACAACAACAACAGCAACAACAACAACAACAACAACAACAACAACAACAACAGCTAAGTAATGCCATGCTGTGCACCGAGGAATCCACGGATATCTCCCATGCGCTATCATGTATGGCCGAGGGCGGCTAAGAAGAGTGGGAACTGGCACCCGGGAAGCGTCGATGCGGCAGGCCGCTTCATGACGAGATGGCACAGGGGCGAGGTGGAGAAGCGCCGGCTACGCCTAGCAGCAGAGGACCCCAAGAAGAGCAGCAACCAAACAAAGCAAGGGAAACCGGAGGGGCGGAGGGGTGGGAGAGCAGCCACGGATACAACTATTATACGTATGTATGAAGGTGAACGCAGAAACGAAATGGCATATCGTGTGGCAAGGCACCAGTTCGACTAATATGTAAGTGGAGCGTGTGCTACTACTGCTGTATATTGTCTAAAGCCTGAACCCCCTACAGGAGCAGTGAGTGTAGGTGGTAGTTTCTGCTTGTTGTTTGTTTTCGTCGACTTCATTCAATGAATGGCGGGAGCGCGAAAGAAAGCGACAGCAAGCAGTAACCTTGCTGTCGTTCATTTTTTCTTTTATTTCGTTTGCTCCCTTGTTTCCCTCCCCACCGGCCTTATGCCGGGTTCTTCTTCAAAACACGCGCTGTTGTTTTTTTTTTTTTGCTTTGTTTTCTTTTTCCTTTTTTTTTTTTTTTTTTTTTCGTTTTTTCTTCATTTTTTTTCGTCTGGCTTGTTTTGTTGTTTTTTTGTACTCGGTATGCTAGCCTTTCACTTGCTTCACCTTGATGGATTGCGACCAGCGAAGTAAGTAGCTTTTTATGCGCTGCGCAACATTATTGGGCGCGGATGTCCCGTTCGTTTGTTTGGCGAACCAGGCGATCTCGGGCGCGTGCGCAACAACCGCGGCGAAAACAATGTTGCCCAAATTTTCGTCGCAGGCCAAAATAAAAAGCGGGGGTCTTTTTTTCGCCAAAATTGGGGTCATTCTTGCGCCGCAGTCGAAAAAATATGTTCGGGATCTTTTTTTTTAATCGCCGTCGACGGCGAATTTTGTTTTTGAAGTACCTTACGTCCAAATGGCCGCAGTTGAACTTTGTTTACGCTCATTTTCCTGTTTGCCCATTATTGTAGTCGAAAGCAAATGATATAGGCACTAACTAGGCAACTAGGCACTGTAGGCCCCCTTTTTTGTGCCATTTTCGCATTGTTGTACGCTTTTGTTCTTTTTTAGGCACCTTTCTTTTCTGCCCAAACGGTAGTAGCCGAAAATAACTTAAAATGCCTTTTCGGTATTCATTCGCCGTACGTAATGTTTGGTGCAAGCATCGCCTACAATGCCGGGAGCATGCCGGGTTTCACCGGCCCGGCAGATAGTACGTGCAGCACAAAGAAAGGTTTTCTGAAGGGGGGGGGCGTTTTTTTTCAGTTTTTTGTCATACCTTTCTGGCGTGTGGCGTCTTCGGCCATGCACTGGCATATCCCCAGGTTTGCTGCTGCTGTTGCTGATTTGCTACTCGAGCGGTAACATGGAAACGACACAAAGACTGGGCATTGACAGCGTCACCGATCACCGACTATGGCGAATGAATGGCGAATATAATATCAATATGTTTATTATGTTTTATTGATGGACCTGGGTTCAACGATGCGCCTGACTTCGGCGATGTAAGTGCAATCAGCTCGTTTCTGCTTTTCTAAGATGTCCCGAGCGATATACCACAGGCACGTCGTGGTATGGTGTGCTACTTTGCTGTATGTGCCATTTGTATACATACATGAGAAATAGATCTACCGTCCATCCCTGTTGATTATTTAACCCCATAAGAGCCCCAAAATATCTCCTTATCTATGATGCTAACTTGAAGTAGTTTTGTTCCCAAAACGGGGTTCCAGTTGTAAAGGCGTTAAGGTCAAATTTCCGCTATATCAACCGTTGCGTTGTGTGATATGGAATAGGTGTCGTGAGATTTGGAATAGGTGTCGTGAGATTTGGAATAGGTGTCGTGAGATTTGGAACAGGTGTCGTGAGATTTGGAATAGGTGTCGTGAGATTTGGAATAGGTGTCGCGAGACTTGGAATTAGTAGGGTGTTGGGGAAAACTGTCGTGCGATCCAGGAATCGGCACGTACATACATTTGTTAAGATACGGCCTCGAAAGGCCTGTAGGTATCCGAATTTGAGATCATTTGGATGGGTTTCGGATGATAAGGTTGGCGGTTTATGTTCGGGGAAGTTGGGAATTAGATCGGAGGCACGCGCCTCCGATCTCAGAAGCTATCCCGGGCTCTGGTGGAAACGAATAAAGCTACATCTGTACGAAGGAACGAAAGTGAGTACTCTCCGAGGACCTGCTCAATTGGCAGACCTGCAGGGGGCACTCTGTGTCCCCTACCTTTAATTTAACACATTCATAAAAATGAAAAACACACTTTAGCGGTGAGATCGACCAACAATCATTCATTGTTAAGATCAAAACTCAGCTTTGCAAGCTGCGTGTGATACTTCGATCGCGCTTGTTACGGGGTGTGTACCTGCGTGAATGATACAACAAGTCGGCGAGACTCCCCTGCTCATGCCAGGGTCAACAGGACTAACACGTTCAGCATAGTTCTGCGCACGGAAGCTCTATAACCCGCATTCAGGGGGACGAAACCAGACATCTGCACAATTCAGTATGCATGCCACAATAAATGTTAAAAGTTCGAGTTAGCGTTTGGCGCGTGGGCTATTTGGATCTACCGGGTTTGTAGGCAAGTTCCTGTCTACTGCCTGTATATGTGGCAGGCCAGCGGAGGTCCAGCCCAGGCTTGATGCTCGGGTTTTTGTGCTGTCAAGTCATATGATGGAACATGCGGTGGACGCCAATCGGTACTGCTCCGAAATTATCTTTCTTCCGATCTTGATGTAATGCAAAGGCACACTCAGACACCTGTATTGATCGAATGAAGACCGATAAGTGAGATCTGGCGTTCTGCATCAGGCGTCGGGCGGTGCACACTTGGTCCTAAAGCTCTTCGGGCGCCCATCTCACACACTACCAAGGAATACACAAACTAAAGCGTGGACCCAAAGCACCAGATCCCTGCACTCTCTAAAGACGGAAGTTCTTGCGCTAAAACAGAAATTATCGAAAGTGCGCCACCGCAGCCGATTGTTTTTGTTGTTCCAGGCAGCCGCCTCCATGGATAATTTTGGGTGGAGCGACCGTAGGCCACAAACTAGCGCACGTAAAGGTGTTGAGAAAGGTCGGAATTCGGATCGCGGAAAGCACGGAACAACTTCCTTCATATGAATGTTAATCGGGACCACTTACATTCAACAAACAAGACATTCCCGGGTAGGTCGATTCCTCCGAGGAGTCGACGTGTTAGAACGGGCATCACTAAAAGCGTGGGACGAACGTAGCCATCAGTTTTATCGGGAACACTCAAGCTACCTCGCTTGAAATACTTTTGAAAAATGAAAAATACACTTCAGCCGAGGGCGCACAAGGAAAGTTATCCCGCACACCCATCCCCCCCCCCCCCCGCCCGCGAGGCCCATTTTCTTTTTCATTTTTTCTTCATTTTTTTGCTTTGTTTGCTTGCTTGGTGGTTCGGTTCTTGTCTGTGCCCCTATGCATGGTTTACTGCACACTCTTGCGCTAACAAAGAGGCTTGGCAAGCAAGCCAACATTGCAAGAGCAAGGGATGTCAGACTGTTCTTTAGGTTGCTTCGGTATGTAAATCCTTGCGTCAATGCAAGGTGGTCAATGTAGTCAGATATAATCAATGGTGGGCAAGCGCCGCGCTTGCGCACGAAACCCCCTCCGACTTGCCCCCACATCGTCTCAGGACTTACGAACGCTTCGGCTTGCTTCTGCCAACTTACTTCTGCAACCACCATCGATACAGTAGTGCCCGAAACAAGCGCGAAAAAACAAAAATTAGACGAAAAAATAGTATTGTTCTGCTTGGAGACATCATATCATCAGTCCAAACTTGCCAGAAACATCAGGTGAAAGGGAAATACCGGAAGGGCGGGCTCGCGATGAGCCGACGGTGGTGACATCAACTTCGCCACGTGCGACACCGAATATTCGTGTAGGTACTGACACCCTTCCGTTGCATAGCCATCAACAATATCAAATCGCCTCTTCCTCGTCCGAGAACGCCCTCTCGAGCTGATGTCCTCCTTCTCCTGTTGCTCTTCTTCCTCTTCCTCTTCCTCTTGCTCCCCCCCCCCCGCCCCCCCCCCCGCCCCCCCCCTTCTACTCCTCCTCCTCCTCCCCCTCCTCCCCCTCATCCACATCCTCATCCTCGGAGTTCCCCCCATCGTCGGAGTCATCCTTATCGGAGTCTTCCTCCTCGCCCAAGCTCCCCTCCTCCGAGCCGTGTGACCCGTCCGAATCACCTGAGCCCCCCTTCTGCTGCGAGGTCTCGGTGCGTGTGATGGGGGCTGGGACACTCTTATTCCTAGGAGCGACCGTTCGGCGTGGTGCGGGGGCTCTAGCAGTCCTACCCTTCCCCCTTGCCTTACACGCTCGCAACTTTCCCGCCACCACGTCCGTTTCCACCTTGCCTACGTTGTAGCTCTCCTTAAATCTCACTGTGTTGGGATCTGACTTGCTCAGAGCCAACGCAGAGGTATGCTTCTGGTCTACGTGGTACAACATAGAGTACTTCCACACCCACACTTCAGGCGTGCAAAAGATGCACTTCAACGGTACCTTGGTGCATGGTGTACAATCCGTGAAAGTGGACGCCGCCTTGAGGCCTAACGCAACGACACTTCTTCGCGAGTCCAACTTGGGCGCGAGAGGACAGGTGGAGTGCATCTTAGATGCCGCGGGAGGCAGTTGGCACCGCGTGAAGAGACACGCGATTCAGATTTATCCGAGCCTCCCGCGACACCCCCTGGTGGCCAATACCATGGAGAGTTGATCGGTAGTGTTGGAGAACAGGATTCTGGACAGCCGGACGTAATCGTGCAGTAGATGGGAGCGTGGACGCGTCCTATCGGCGGGACCACTCCTGTCTGCAGCGTCGGAGAAAACACGATCCATATCATTGCCCGCGCCCTTACAATCCTCAAGCCCGTTCACAATTCCCGTCGCAACGACGTCAGCGAAACTGCCCGCGCCCGCACCACCCTCACCCTTGCTCAAAACCCCCGTCACAACCGCGTCGGCGTCACTGCCCGCGCCCGCACCACTCTTATCCCTGCTCACAACTCCCGTCGCCACCACGTCAGCGTCACCGCTTACGCCCCCGCCGCTACTACTGACCATCAACATCTGCGACTCGTTCGCGCCGTCCGTGGCGCTCTTCGGTTTGAAAAAATCCAGCAATGTGCTCCCGCTCCCCACCGCCGCCGCGGCACCAGCACCCTTGTCGACACACGTTGGCCGACATGCAGCTTGCGACATGAGCAATAGCAATTGATCAGCCGTGGAAAGAAAATACGAATTTGCTCCTGCTTTTTACATGCACACATCGACAAGGCCTGCAGCCTCATACACTCCGCGACTAAAATACGTCTAGCGTGGCAGTTCCCAAACAAACTGCTGAACACGCGCGAACGACCTCCTGTGAAAAATGTAAAGCAGTGTATTAACAACCAGGTATAATTCGCGAACACCATATCATAAATGAAACATAGATCTAATGTATCACGCAGCTTGCAAAGTTTCAATCATTCAATCGGTCGTACTCACAGCTGACGTTTTTCAATTTTTTATCGAAACTGCTTGTGCTAGCGAATGAAACAGCTGCTGTCCTCACAAGTCCTCACTTGTGTTGAAGCGATTGTTCGTGAGTCTCCACGTGGGTCCGACTCAGTTGCTCTATATTGCGTCCGAAATTGCGCTTGCACTTCTTGCACACCCAGTTGCCGCTGCTGGTCTTCGCGGCGATTCCTCCGATAGGAAAAAGTGCTCTGCTCGCATGCGAAAGGCGTGCAGGGACCAACAGGGACGCGGGATAACTTAGTTGGTCCGCATTTCGCGCGCGTATTTTTTGTCGATTTTGATCATGCGGCTACGGCTTCTGGTATTGCTGCTCTGCTGCCGCTGCTGCTGCTGCTGCTGCTGCTGCTGCCAAGGATAGGCATCTGCTACTGCTGATGTTGTGGGTTATTTTGGAGGAGGAAGCACGACACGCATACTGCTCGATGGTGAGCACTTTTACATATGACAAACCAGAGTTTTGTCTTTCCAGTGCTTGCCGCTGCTGCTGCTGCGAGGTACACGATACGCTCCAATATCACACTACAGCCCTCATGCCTCTCCACGCACTCTCTGTGCTGTGCCGAACACTCGTGCTCAATGGCCTGGCCCTCGTCCATTCCTGAACCGTCACCGACGTTGGCCCCGCAGCAGCAGATGAAGTCCTCGCCATCGGCTGGCTTTCCGCAGACGCTTTGTAGCCAAGCGGTCTTGTCGAAGGGGGGTTGAAGCAGGGGTCCCTTCACCGTGGAGGCTGTGCTCATTGTGACCACTCTCTCTTGCTCTCTCCCTTCTCCGTTGCTCTGCGCTGTGCGTAGCTGGTGCGCAGGCTGCTGCTGCGCGACCAGGGGGCTGCGTGTCTGCTATGTACCCCCCCTGCCCCTATATTATATAGGATTTAGAATGGGGTTGTTTGCATAGGAAATTCTGTGGCATAATGGCGGGGGATGGGGTCTTCGTATCCCCCCCCCCGTCTGGAAGCGTGAAGAAAATAGTTTTAGTACGTAGGTATCGATTTTGTTTTTTATTCGCCCCTGCTTCAGCTGTGAGATCGACCAAAAATATTTTAATCAAAACTCAGCTTTGCAAGCTGCGAGTGATACTTCGATTGCGCGTGTTACGGGGTGTGTATACCCTCGTGAATGGTACAGGTCGGTGTCTCCCCTGCTAATGCCAGGGTCAACAGGACTAAGACGTTCAGCCTTGTTCTGTGCACGGAAACTGTATAACCCGCATTGAGGGGGACAAAACCAGACATATTTAGAATTCAGTATGCATGAAACAATAAATGTTAAAAGTGCGAGTTAGCTTTGGGCGTGGGCTATTTGGGTCTACCGGGTTTGAACGCAAGTTTCTGTGCGGCGTCGGGGAATCTGCCAGCATCGGCAGGAAGTGATAGCCTGCCAGCACAAAAAAACGCCTGCAGAACCTACTGTACAGAACCAGATTTCAATTGATTGCACCGAGCTACGGGCTGTGATCGCACCGTGCCTGGTGAAGAAAAGTCACGGCGCCTTCAAGTCCTCCATGGCTTGGTTGAGAGATTCTTGCTATATCGTTAACCTGGAAGACATCAAGAAGGCAAATGGTTTTGACGTCACTTGAGGCGTAGTTCGGATAAGTGATATGAAGAGACTTTAGCTGTCGTCGAAACAATGCTTGTACTGGGTCATGTGTCGTGACCATTACGCTTCTCCTGCCGATCTTGCTTCCAACTGCAGCTAGAAAGTGCTCTTCAAGCGCAAAAAATTGGCATCGGAATAGGTGGGAAAACATATAGTGATGGACTGAACGTGTTTCTTGCGCAATTGTCGGCGGTTGGCGCCCGAGCGGACACGATTATTGACTTTCTTCGATTCAGTGATTGATCGGTTCTTCGACGTGATCGATGCGAAATCGGGATAAATTCTCCTGCGCCCGACAGCGCTGGAGGTCGTAAAGCTGCTCCGCAAGCACATCGAAGCTGGCTGTCTAAGCAAGCCTGGCGGCGCGCCGCTGTACTACGCAACAGGGAGAAGTAAAGCGGGGATCACCACTCGTCGCTGTGTCAGAGGTTCCAGCAGTACAGGGGCTTGGTGTGTGTTTTGCGTGACTTTTCTATCACTAGCAGGTACAGCAACCATTTCCACCCATGACATTGGCCTCACGGCACAACCCGACGCTCATAGTATTTGCCGTCAAGTATACCGCACGGTTTCGTTTGTTGCAGTGTTTGTGACATGTTGAGCTTTTTCCTCGGCTTGGTGGTCAACCAGGAAATTCTTGTTTCGATGGACCTGACGTACACCTGTTCATTATTTTTTCCGCCTGCTGTAACTGTTCGTCCTTTTTTAAAGGGTTATCATCGTTACCTCCGCAGGCTACTATTGCCCTTCTCCTGCGCTGGCCCTTCTGCTGGAGTTCAATTATCGCTGGAATGTTGCGATGGCTGCGTAGAACCGCGGACTGCCGAACGAGATTCGAGCATGCTACGAACAGTTTGAGTTTGAGATTATCCAAAGCGACACGGCCAGCTGGTCACCGGATAGCCCGATGTGTCCTGGTGGGTCTCTGATATCGACGTGGCAGACACTGGTAAAAGAAGCGACCTTTATCAGAGATTGTGGGAACCTGATGCTCGGGGTGAGGGGCCGGTTGATCTTGTCGACCTCCCAACAACTTCAGAATCGCTATGATCAAATCAAAGGGCACGCCAACGTTAGGAATACGATGATATCTATTTGTCAACGACACACTGCATTGCGTGCTACGTTGCAGAAAGCTGACGGGGGCGCGATGATTGCGGGTGTTGTCGGTAGCGCTGTTTCCCCTGCTGTTTCGCGGAGTTGGTATGGGGCAGGTATTGTTGGCGTTCGTGGCGGCAGTGAAGGGAGGGGCGCAGCGGCAGGAGCAGGCGTGTCGGCGCCAGCTGCAGGCGTGTCGGCGGCAGCCGCAGTGTGTGAATAGCCTGTGAACACAATGTTTGTGTGAAGGCTCTGTCTTCTATGCGAAGAGATGCAGAGGTGGCACCGAAGTGTCTGTTAAGATCACTTGTGATAAGAAAGAAAAAGGATAGTTTGGAAAGGGCGCTTGAGGCCAAAAAGAGAAGAAGAAGAGTTGGGAAAGTTGGGAGAGTTGGGAGAGTGATCATGGTGGGGTGCATCACCACCTGATCATCACGGAACAATGCCCATAGTACGGTAGAATACCGGGACAACGGGACAACCTTAACATACTCAAATCTACGTTTACATCTAGGTTACACCGAAGATTCAACGTAAGATTCAACTCAAGATTCAACTGCATATCTTATTCGTGCGAATAGACTGCGCATTAACTTAGATTTGAATCCAAGGTTCATACTTTTAACACACCCCCGTAATGCGAAGTCAGATTGCTAGAGAAGCCTCATACTTAGAAAACAAATTCGTAAAATAATCAAAAACAAATGGGTCTCATATCCGGTCGGGTGTATCAACCGCCGCAATATGGATGTATCCATGTTATCCACACATTCTACAAAAAATAAAACGTTACAAGGAAAGATACGTATAAAAATTACGCTTGGTGTAATTACCAGCGATAAATACCCTACCTAGTAGATTAAACGCAAAGATTCGTCTACTGGGTTTTAAACACGCTTTCTGAATTGTACCAAATAGATAAACAATACTAGACAAATAAAAAGAATTGTGGACAAGTGTCCATTACGACAAATAAAACATTCTCACTATTCAGTTGTTTGTTTAATATACTTACGTACTTCCGCAAAAACAAAACATTAGGAAGCAGGTAGAACAAGTACTACTGATAGTACTGTAACAAACTATGGTGGGTGTAGTCATAGTCCATCAACGAGCTATATCCCCAAAAAAAGAAGAAACAAACTAACAAACTAACAAACAAAGGTCGCTGCTGTAAGTTAACCACGCCACTTCAATTTGATCCTAGGATACGCATATAACGATAAACTGTCTGATACAAATCGTACGCTGAATGAAGAGCATAAGAGAGACAGTCCTTTGTGAGCCTTTTTTACTCCTAAATGCTGGAATAAATACTCGTACGCATTTTCCGGTAGAACATGGCTTACTGCTGTACGATCGTTGACATAAGTTCATACGACCCATAGTTCCACCTGTACTAATACGTAACTGGCGAGCAGTTGTAACTTTATAGTTAACAAAGAACTGCTGCACTAAGTAATATTCTCTACTTAAGTATCAATTTCAACCGTACCCACAATTCCAGCGCCTGTCCCCGATTGTTGACGGGAGTGCCGTTCGGGTAGCTGTTGATGGAGCTGTTCTGTATAGAAGGTCAAGGACGGCTGAAGAAGCGCTTGGACAGAGACGAGGAGAAAGGTTGTGATGCGATGTGTCGTACGTCGGCCTTGTTCTTCCCCGGTCCATTGCAGTCTCGTGGTTGAATTATAATAGGCGAATCGCTTGTCGATATAGTGCCTATTCGGTTTGTGCGTGACACGCTTCTCCGTCCTCGGTACATCGCGGTTTGTCGGTGATTGAAAACTCCGATAGCACGCGGCAGAATCAGGAAAAGGTTTGATTTTTTCCCACCTATGAAACGCCGCGATCTCGTATGGAACTCCATGAAACAATGATTTTTGTGATCGTGGAGGTTGCCTGAGATATTTTACAAGGCCGTCGCGATGGTCAAAGGCGGTCTTGCGAGCCGGAGCTGTAGTTGCGACTTCAAGGTGTTGGAGCTTAGAAGGAGTTCTCCGTGCTGAAGTCGTTGATCTTCGAGCAGAGGTCGTTGAAGGTTGGCTTATCACAAAATTTGGTGAGGATATCAGCAAGCTGATTTTTCGAAGAGACGAACTCGGTGATTACGATTCTGTCCGTTATCCAGTGCCTCAGAGCTGCAAATCTTATTGCAATGTGTTTGCTCCGGTTGGAATAATTGCCGTTCGCTGAAAGAAGAAGTGCTCCTCTGTTGTCGGAAGATATCCTGAAGCTCCTGAAGTTCGGCCATCCTAGCTCCCCAAGGATTCCTGATAGGTAAAGTCCATTTTTCGCGCAGGTGTTCAGAGCTATGAGTTCCGCTTCGGTTGTGCTTTGAGCAGTGATCTTTTGTAGCTGACTCGAGAAGTTGATGAGTCCTCCGGCCAAGAAGAACATCGACCCGGTAGTAGACCTCATCTTTTTAGGGTCTCCCATACCATACGAAGCGTCGCAGTATCCGGTAAGATCGAAGCTGCTGCCCCTTTTGTACACAATAGCCAGATTAGGTGTTCCTCGAAGGTATCGAAGGATCCTTTTAACCGCTGCCATATGCACCGATGTGGGTTTTGCCATGTGACGAGCTGCTTGCATCGTGCTGAACGCCACGTCGTACCTCGTGCATTGGGTAAGAAATATAAGACTTCCTACAATGGCTTGATAGAGCTTAGTCATTGCCTCGTTTAGAAGCACGCTTCCTTCCGGCTGTGCGCATAGTTCCTTTCCTATTCCGGGTACGTGTACCGGGTTGCAGTCACTCATGTTGAAACGCTTGAGTACCGAAAGTGTGTACTGACCTTGACTGAGTTCGATCGTTCCGGCTGCCTTGTCGCGCTTAACTTCAATGCCCAGAATTTGAGACACATCCCCGAGATCAGTCATAGCGAATTTTTCCATAAGCTCACGTCGAACCTCGGCCATGCTTGCATTTGATGGTCCAGTGATGAGCAAGTCGTCGACGAAGAGAGTTAGCATGATGTATGTGTTCCCACTTCCCTTTGTGTATACGCAGGAATCAGATGCTGTCGGCGTGAACCCCATTTTACGCAAGTCCTTGTCAATGGTGCTGTTCCAAACGCTTGGTGATTGGCGAAGTCCATATAAGCTTTTGCGCAGTTTCATTACCAGCGGTCGGTTGGTTCTCTCGTCTATCGTTTCAAAGCCTGGTGCTTGCTTGGTGTAGACGTCCTCTTCAAGTTTACCGTTGAGAAATGCAGTTTGTACGTCCATGGCCAAAACTCGCCAATCCCTTGATGCCGCTATAGCCAGAAGAAGACGCTGACTTTCAATACGACAAACAGGAGCGAAAGTAGTGAAGCAATCCAGTCCATGCTGTTGAGCCCAACCTTGTACCACGAGCCTTGCTTTAAAACGTCCGTCTGTTTTAACTCGAAATACCCACCGCGTTCCAATGATGGAGCAGCCCGGAGGAACCTTGGTGAATGGAATTAAATCGGCGACCTCGTGCTCATCGAGACTTTTGAGCTCCTTACGCATGGCTGCTTCCCATTCTTCTGCCTGTGGTGAGGCCATAGCTTGCGCGTACGTGTTGGGTACCGAAATAGAAGCCGGAGGATTTATTTTATCCATGCCGACAGCCCCAATATACTGCGAGACAGCCTCGAACTGCTGTTTCGGGGAATCTAGGCATTGAAGTGCCTGCTGACGCGCTTTCGCTTGAGAAGTGGATGAGCGCAGCCTCATATGAAACGGCTTGCTGCCGGTTGCGTCGGTGTCGCTAGTTTCTAGCGATGAGATACCATGTTTGATGCTCTGATAGTCGTCCATAAAATCCGAGCCTGACTCCAAATCGAAATCAGGGACTTCAGGTTCTTCTTGCCCCCCCGAGTCTGCTGTTGGTAGAACAGTAGGCGGCTCTTCGATGAAGGAGACGTTGCGCGAGCTTGAAATTCTTCCCGAGTAGCGATCATACACGCGGAAGGTAGGTCTGTCGCTGTCGTAGCCGACGAGAACACCTTCCCAAGCCTTTGGTTGAAGCTTGGTGGTGTACCCTTCAACGTGCACAAATGCCCGAGTGCCGATAATCCTCAAAAATGAGAGGTCTGCATGCTTCCCGAACATACGATGGTAGGGTGTGTCGCCGCCGATTGCCGCGTGTGGTAATCGGTTAATCAGAAAAACTGCTGTCGAAGCTATTTCTCCCCATAAAGGTTTAGGAAGGTGTGCCTCATTGAGTAAACAGCGAGTCATGTCCATAATAGTACGCCCGTCCCGTTCTGAAACACCGTTCTGCTGCGGTGTGTACGGAGCCGAGAACTGTTGACGAATTCCAGTTGATTTGCAATATTCCTGAAAGCTGCGGGATGTGTATTCGCCGCCATTATCAGAACGTAGATGCTGCACCCTTAGCCCTAGAGGGATGGCTAGATCTTGAATGAATCTGCCGAGGGTGTGTAGCGTGTCACTTTTCTTTTCGATGAAGTAGACAGCTTTTAGCCGGCTGTGATGGTCGGTATACTTTGCCATGTAGGCGTATCCTCCGATCGCCTTGGGCGTCACAGGTCCGAGCAGGTCAGTACTCACCAGCTTTAAACGTTCGCTGGAAGGGTCAGGCCGCGATGTTTTAGGGTGATTCTGTTGTGTGCTCTTGTTGATTTTGCACGTTTCACAGGCCGACAGAGTATCTGAAAAATTCACCCCACACTCTGCAATGTCCTTCACCTTGGACATCACCTGCCCATTGGGGTGACCCAACCTCTTGTGCCAGATATTAGCTGGAACGGTTTTTGGCAGGGAAGTCGCTTTAGGAGTCGTCGTAGCATGAACAGCGAGGACGGTTTCCGGCTTAAAGTGTTTTCCGGAGATGGTCGGGAACGCCGTCTCAGGTGTTCGGCTGGTTGCACCAGTGGTGAGGTCGAGATGGTACAAAGAAGGGCAGTGGCTGTCCTTTCGTAAAGGTATAGCAAAATCACCCATGTCAAGATACGACTGCGTGGCGATGATCATAGTGACCCCCCTCGCAGCAGCTGATCCCCCTGAAAATAAGTGCCTGCCTAGCCCAGGTACGATCGTGACAGGAAGCTGTACAGAGTGCTTAGAGCCTATGTGGTCCAACACTTGTACGACCAAAACCCCTTGACCAACGCCATAAAGGCGATGATTTCCCGCTACGTTGATTATTACGGGAGGGTCCAGCTGCACGTAGTGGTTCATTTTATGTTCAATGCCCGGTAGAAGCTGATTGTCGATGAAGTGGCTAGACGCTCCGCTGTCCGCAGTCATGGAGAAGTCGACGGGCTGCGCGGCGATCTTGATCGGAGGTGCGGCGATGAAGGAATAACCTAAACCAACTGGAGGTGAGGATGGACAGGAAGGAGTCGCGAAGGACGTAGAAGTAGCTGCTGTAGTCGCAGCCGCAGTAGAAGTGGATGGAGCATGTATCTCTGGGACGTAAGCTTCCATTTGCGTTGTTGACGTTGGAGTTGTGGCGGTATTGGCGTGAGCGCTGCGGTTGTTATTATGCCGGCCATTTTGTTGACCAGGACGAGGGCGACGGGTTATATTGTCGTCCCGCATTTGAGACCGACAGTCGCTATTATCGTGGCGATCGGTATTATGCAGGCTACACCACGAATTCTTTCGAGGTGTCGGGGGAGGTTTCTTTCCCGATATTTTTCCCTTGCGTTTAAAGCAATTTTGGAATCGATGGCCTGGCTTTTTGCAGTGTGAACAGGTCACTACTGCTGAGGGTGTCGACGTGACTACCATCGCAGATTCACGCCCCTTCGCTTTTCGCAAAGGCCCGTTTCGCATAGCTCTATTGGCGTACATATTACGCATTGTTATCACAGCTCGGTCGAGTGTGAAGTCATCATCTGCTTCAGCGCTATATTTGACTTGCACGTATTCATCCGTGAGTCCTTCTAGCACTATGTCCAGTATGCTGTCATCATTGAATACCTCTCCCATGTCCACCAATTCATCCCGTAAATAGTATACTTCATTTATAAATACGTCTGGGTCTTGCCCATCCGTCATGACCATATGCGATAGTTGTTGTTTGAGTATACGTCTACGTTGGCGGGTGGAATTTTGATACTTTCTAACCATACCATCCCAAGCAGCTTTTCCATTCGCAAGTTCACCTCGTTTGGGCTTGAATTGTAGAAGAAAGCTGGCCGCCGCTCCCGATGTACTCAGGAACAAGAAGTCGAACAGAAGACGATTGTCGCGGTGCCAGTGCTTGATGTCTTCCAAATTCGAGATGTTGTCATCCGTGGCCCATAAAACTGATGTTGCGGCTGGGAGTGTAGAATATCCTGAAGATGATGGTGGCAGATGCGCCGTGACCACGGGAGTACTCCCTGCGCCCGGCTGTACATTTTCTGCTGTATCAGCCGAGGGTGTTTCCCCGGACTGAATGTCCGTTTCGTCAGCGGCCTGGCTGCGAGTTACAGCTCGTGAAGGCCTACTTCTTCTAGAAGATGGACGAGGACTAACTAGTTCGGGCTCGGGGCAAGGTCGCCCTTCCAGGATATCAGAGATCCCGGCATGACGCATACTTATCACGGACTGAGCCGTGCGTTTCCATACGTCGAACTTAAGCCCATTAAATTTGCCGTTGAGAGCTCTAACGAGCTTGTCTACCGCATCACCTGCTTTCGTGGACTCTCCCATGGTGATGCTGATGCTGATGCTGATGCTGATGCTGATCGCTGATGCTGATGCTGATCGCTGATGCTGATGCCGTAGCTGATGCTGATCGCTGATGCTGATGCTGATGCTGATGCTGTAGCCGGCTTAATGGAGGTTTCTCTAAAAACTTTCCGGTAAGATGCGACAAACTTCAATGAGAAGTCGCTTGGTGCCGATCGATGTTTATATCGAAGATCGAAGGCTCATAACCTGTGAATAGCCTGTGAACACAATGTTTGTGTGAAGGCTCTGTCTTCTATGCGAAGAGATGCAGAGGTGGCACCGAAGTGTCTGTTAAGATCACTTGTGATAAGAAAGAAAAAGGATAGTTTGGAAAGGGCGCTTGAGGCCAAAAAGAGAAGAAGAAGAGTTGGGAAAGTTGGGAGAGTTGGGAGAGTGATCATGGTGGGGTGCATCACCACCTGATCATCACGGAACAATGCCCATAGTACGGTAGAATACCGGGACAACGGGACAACCTTAACATACTCAAATCTACGTTTACATCTAGGTTACACCGAAGATTCAACGTAAGATTCAACTCAAGATTCAACTGCATATCTTATTCGTGCGAATAGACTGCGCATTAACTTAGATTTGAATCCAAGGTTCATACTTTTAACACAGTGATGTTGGATTTTGGCGGCGGCGGGGATGAGGCTGGGTAGTTTGGCGCCGCCAACCGACGCCTAAGAAGCCCAAGGGCCCACTCTGGGGCCCTGAGATTTTCTGTCACCGCGGCCACAGTCGACAAGAAGGAGCGTACAAAGAGGCTCACCCTGCCCCGCGTGGGAGGGAGGGGCGGCCCCAATGCAATATGCCGCCAGAAAAGCACCGGCCCGAGGCCTGCAGAACTGGGAAAAAACTAGATCAGACGGAAAGCGGTGGTGGTCGTGGTGTGAATATGAAAAGTGCACTCCGGCCCATCTTGGTGTGGTAGGTTAGCGTCTGCAGTGTCGGATCAAGTTTGTCTTTTGTTAATTCACCAAGAATAAAGAGCGTACGTGTTTATGATTTTGGCGGCATATTGCGGGCGTTTTGTGTGGCCCTGGGTTTGATTGTCTGTTTCATCTCTGGGGGGAAGGGTCAACAGCGATTCTACCACCGTTGTCGACAAGATTTTGACTCATTTTTGCTTTATTTTTCCTTTCCCATGTTTTCCTTTTTTTTCCATCGCTGGGGAGAGGGAAAGAAGAAGGGGGGGGGGGGGGGGGGGGGGGGGGTTACCCGGTACCTGTAGCTATTCCCCACCCCCCTGACATTTCTCTTCCTTCGCCTGACATGATGGGGGGGCTGGATGTCGCCGGGCGGCAAGAACGGTTCGGTGCCAAGACATACACCACACAAAAGTGTCTAGACTATATATCAAAAGAAAGAAGATTTTTGAAAAAAAAAGCATCGACAATCATTTGGTTGAACTGGAGTTACATGGGTCCTGCTATTTGTGGTGTTCGTGGCGTCTTTTTCGGCGGAACCACCCGCATCGCTTCCCAGTCGAATATTGTCACCGAAAGCCCTGACTTCATTCATTCGACACCCCGAGGAGTTCAACGCAAAACAAACGCGCTGTATAGCAACGACAACATTTGTACCACAAACGCTTGAAAAAATCACTGCGTTGCGGCTGGTTGGTGATGCTTGCCGTTGTACATAATATTATGTGATACAGCACTACTACTAAAGCACTTCGTACTACTTGTAGTAGTGCACGACATATATATATATGTAAAAAATCAGGGATATAGGTAAGCAAGGCTGATACTTGCACTTTACCAGGGAATGAAGACAATCGAGAGACGCTGTGCTGAAGATTGTTTGTAGAACTCACCCTTTCTTAAGTAAGAAATTCAGCCTCGTCCAGAAATACTCCGGTTTTTTCCGTCTTTTTTCCATGAATAATTCATTTCTGCTACTACTGCTGTATGAACAGCGTTGTGCCTAGAACAATCTTTCTGCACTACACCTAGCCTACTTGAACAAGTACCAGGTACCGATTTGATATCGAGAAACAGGAATCCTGGCTGGGGCTGCGGGTTTCTTATTTGGGAGAGGGCGCCATCTGCACTAACCTGAGCTCCCGTATTTCTTGTCTTCTTCAGAAGTATCAGCTTGCCATTCTTACGTCCTGTACTACTTTAAGATAATTGTGCCGCCAACCCTCTGATAAGAAACCGAGGCCTTATTTTTTTGTAGGCTGAATTTCGTATTTTTTTGAAAATGATGTGCCCCACACTAACTTCAGTAAAGAATATACGAAGTTCTTATTTCTCCGCTGGAGCGTTGTGTGGGCCGCGTTCTTATAAGAGGGAGGACGAGCCTACGAGCCTGGTGGTCGTAGGCTAGGAGAGCCGCAATAAGACATACCAAAGCGTACATAGCCGCCACAGCAGCATCGTGCTGAGGAGCCGGCTGTGGTGTCGGTTGTCTGGTGTCTGCGCTGCGCGCGGTCCCGCTTGCGGTCTCTCTTCTCTCCCTGTGAGACGCGGCGCGATCACAACGCGTAGCTCGGTGCAATCAATAGGAATCTGGTTCTGTAGAGTAGGTTCTGCAGGCGTTTTTTGTGTTGGCAGGCTATTCCTACCTGCCAATGTTGGCAGATTCCCCGGCGCCGGTTCCTGTGGACTCCCTGTATATTATAAAAAATAAATATACTCCGCGGAAACTATAAAACCCGTTTCTGAGGGGGACAAAATCTGACAGCTGTGGAAGGAAATGCATCCGTTTATCAAAAGAATCCTGTTAGTCGAATAACCGGTGAGGGGAGGGCGGAGTTTTTATGGGCGTGGGATCCTGATTTTGATCAAAAGGGGGGCGGGAGGGAGGCAGGGGGGGAGGGACAGGTGAGGCAGCTCAATTTGTGCGTGGAAACTATACATCCTTCTTGTGGGGGAGGGTGTGTGTGTGTGGGGGGGGGGGGGGGGGGGGGGGGGGGGAGGGCTTTAAGTGGCATTGGTGTAGGGGTTTGCTATACGCGTGTTGCTAGGTCTAGGCGATGGTGCGGGTGGTGGGGAAGGACGGGGCGTTGGGGGCGGGGGTGGGTGGGAATTGCAGCAGCGGCATGGACGGCTCTAAAAAGATAAAGTGGTGATATCCAGGGCGTGGAAGTGTTTATTATTCTGGCTGATTTTGATATTAGGTGAGGAGGCGCTTGAGCAAGAGAGAGCGAGGAAAAAAAAGGGGGGGGGGGGGGGGTTAAGAGGTTTAGGTCACATATATTATTAAAATACACTCCAGCAATGAGATCAAGGATTTGGTCGCAACTCATTTTTGCAAAATTGTGTGTGATCCTCCGATCGCGCGTATTAATCATATTTGTATGGGCTTGCTATACGGGCGGTGTTGGGTCTAGGCGATCGTGCGGGGTGTGGGGAAGGAGGGGGCGTTGGAGGGGGGGAGGGGGGATGAATGAAAGCTACGTCATGGATGGCTGGAAAGATAATGACGTGATATCAATTGGGTAGTAGTGTTTATTAATCAGGCCGATTTCGATTGTAAGTGGGGCGTTTGAACGAACTGGGCAGGAAACAAAAGGAGGGGGGGAGGGAGGAGGGCGGAGATGAGTTGGAGCTACGGCATGGATGGCTAGATGGATAATGAGATGATATCAGCTGGCTGGTAGTGTTTACTACTCTGGTAGATTTTAATTTTAGGTGGGGCGTTTGAACAAGAGGGATTGGGGGGGGGGGGGGGGCATTTCAATATGCGCGCGGAAACTATAAACCTTAAAGGGGACGAATCTGACGGTTGTAGCAAGAAGACACCCCTTTATATCATCCGCTTGGTGATGAATATTGTTCTAGACGGTTTGGTGTTACATGTAGTAGTATGCAATCCCGTTTTTACGTGTAGAAAACAACGTGTTAAACGCTTCATAATATGTTATTGTTCATGTATCGAAAGATTGAATATTCAATCGCTAGGTGCAATAATGTAGTTACCAATATTTTCTGACATCGCTAACTAACTATAAGAAAGAGATACATATTGCCAAATACAACAGGCGAGGTGATGTGGCCATGCAATGTCACCGCCATTTAAAACGAAAGGGACAACTGCGAATCGTTAGTGTTTTGAAAGGAACGCTTAGTGTACACGCGCTCAATTACGTCACTTCGTTAGTCATACTTCGCTTGGCCTAGGTTGGGAGGCGATCATGCAGACAGTACGTACGGAATACCCTACGTAATAAGTTGGTGGTAGTGTGGTCTACCGCATTTCTAACATATCTGTATGTGCCTCTTTTTCACATTATTGTCTAGATATACGATTTTACTCCTATGATTGTACCGTGCCGATGCCGGGCTCTGAGGTCGCCAACTCTAAGACAGAGATACATCTTACAAATACACCAAGCGAGGTGACGTGGGCCCGCGATGTCACCGCTATTAAACGCGAGGGTGACATTACTTCGTTAGGCATATGCTACTGCGCTTGGTAGAGGTTGTCAGGCGATCATGCCAACGGCTGGAGGCACGAAATACCCTACGTAATAGGTTGGTAGTGTGGTCTACCGCAGTGTTGACATATGTGTTTGTACTTCTTTTTCACATTACATTGTTATCTAGCTATATACCAGGTATGTGGTTTGTACGCGAGTTTCTGCGTACTCCCTGTATATATATGCTGCAGGGCAGATATATCGCACAATGATATTAATAGGTTAATAATGAACCACGGGACCTGCGGAGCATGTTGAAAACACAACAATGGTAGCATCCTGCCCTCTTAGTCTACGCGCCCTGCGCTTTTTGGCTAGGTGCACGTTCGAATAAAGAGTATAGAGTAGGGTGGCTCTTTGAAGAACGCTAGGGACTCGATGCGATTAGCTGTGTTGTGGGTTGGCCCTTGCTTCCACTTCAAGTATGCAATGAGTCACACACGTGGCCTTGTAGAAGTGACCGACGTAGGCAATTAGCAGCTTGCACCCAGGAGTGAAGTTTGGCATGACGTTGTGTATCCCTTTCCAGTACGAGAGCCCGTACCTGGAGCTTGGCCAGAGCCAAGCTTCCACCCCCCCCCCCCTCTCGATCCCTCTTGCATCTTGACCGAGCCAAGCAAGCTCTGCTCCACAATAATGAGAGAAATCTACTTCCTGGGTTTCATGATGCTGCCAGCCGTGGTCTTGCGAGAGGCACACCTGTGCCCTTCTGTGGATCATATCGTCAAGGATCTCCCGACGTTAACCTTCGTAGTCGTCTGTTGCGCGCAGCGAACCAGACGACGCCGAATCACTAGTTAATGCCCTGATCGCGACTGCTCGGTTTGCGCTATTTCACCGTCTGTGACCACACAGAGTTTGGATTATCCGAAAAGGGGATAGGAACGATCTCAGAGTGACGTCACCCCTGTGACACTTAAGAAGCAATATCTAGTCGAGTTCACCCCTCCGAAGCTCACAACTAATACACCCGAAATTCCCCACGAAAAAGACACAAGAAAGAGGAACTCGACCAAGTCAGCTCAGGTCTTCACCGTCGTTACAGTCCAGTTTGAGTGTCGGCGCACCAAGCAGCACAGAACACAGGACACTCAAGCACTCCTATTCACGACGGGATGGCAACACCGCCCTCCGCGGGAGGTGATGCCATTGTTTCGACCCACACTATACCGGAGGAAGAACAGGCGCGAATATACTGCTGTATCTCTCTAGGATGAAGAATCAGGACGGACACTGGGTGTACTGATGATGTCGTTGGGTAGACAAAACGGTTTAATGTGAAGACGTGAAGAAGACAACACGCACAGCATTATTGTGTGTATTCTTTATGTGAAACTGGTATTTGCACCCATCTACACCCAAAACAATAACAGAGTGCGTGTTCTTGATATGAATCTGGCATTTCCAACGATCGACATTCTGCACACAACCAGTGCCGGTGCCGATGCCTCCTAAAGCACGGGCGTCGTTGTCACAAACTTCTAGACAGAGATAGTCTATATGTACAAGCTGTAAATACACGTGAGTGATGTCATACTCGTTCGTAGCTGAACAAATTTATGCATGCTCCAAAAAAAAAAAAATTAAATCGGAAGTCAGCTAACGACGTACGTGCCAGGCTCGTACTGGTATATAAATACACGTCTCAGGACTCGCATCTGAAACCCCGACTACACTACATTCCACCCCGGGAATCCAACCGTTTCCACCCAAAGGGAATCCAACCGATGTACTAATCCGAGAAGACAAAAAAGCGGAACTTATCAATAGAACTTTTAGGGAGGAAGAAAGAAAACAAATAAAATAAGAGATAAGTAGAAAAAAAGCATGGAAAAAAACGCGTGCGCAATACGTCACGTAAAAAACCCGCCAGCAGGGGAGTACAGCGAGTAGGAGTGTCCTACATTATCTTGTTTAACACCATGGATGGAACTAAAACCCTAACCGTAACCCTAACCGTAACCCTGACCCATAGGATATCTACTATACTGTACCGATGGCTGCCTCCTACTGACGTCACTGGCTGGGATACAATGGTTGAAAAAAACAAAATGATGCAGGGGGTGGCGAGGTAAGGCCAGCTGCGACGCATCTCCAGGGAAGGAAGCCAACAAGAAAATACGCATCCGGTCTGAACGCCAGCAAAACGGGATAAGACTACCACGTACACACCTCGTCGAAGCTATGTCTGAGTCTAGGGCAGACAGGAAGAGCAGGGATCTCGAGACAAACAACGGCATCATCAGCAACAAGGACAGTGCCGGCAGTAGTAGTAGCTGGGTCGAGATGGGCGCGGTTCAAGGGCGGAGTGGCAGCCGTCCTCATCACACGGGGGTGGTTGGTCACGAAGAAAGTGTTGTGGTGCCCTCCAATCCCCGCGTCAGGAACAACAGCAAAGTCCAGTGCTGCTACCCGGTGAGTGGATGGGTCGGCATCGCGTGTGTGCTATTCACAATAAACTGGTACTTGCACCCATCTACATCCAGCACAACCAGTCAGTGTCCGTGCCCGATGCATCCTACGGAGACGAGCGCCGTGTTCGCGAAAGTACGAGACAGATACACACAAATATGACATATTACACTGCACTGCAAATATATTTCGAAAATTAAAATACACTCCAGCTGGGAGATCGAATATTTTGTCGAAGCTCATCTTTGCAAGCTGTGTGTGATACTCCGATCGCGCGTATTACGGGTTGTGTGTCCTCATTAAGGATATAGGTCGGCGACTCCCCTTGCAACTACAGTGTAGCTACCAGGGTCAACAGGGTGATGTTAGGCAGTCTGTGCGCGGAAACTGTAAAACCTGTTTCTGAGGGGGACAAAATCTGACAGTATCGCAAATCAAGAAGATTGCTTTGTGAATTCTTTTAAAAACATCAGCTGTGGGTTCCTTAAATTTTGGGTCGATACTCATCAGCACTGCAAGGACGCGTGCTACGATCGAGGTAGCGCTTTTCACCTGAAATAGTTTCTGAAAACACGGGGCTCCTGACCTACACTCGATGAAAAATGGACGAGCAGTGGGATTGTTGAACTCTATGCGCGATAAATATTGAAGGCAATAACCGGCGGGGGAAAAGAGACGGCACCTGTGACCACGGCTTGCAAATGTCCAGAAGCTAGAAAGTAAAAGTGCGAGAAAAAACAAACAAACAAAAAAAAACAAAATCGTCGGAAACGGGTTAGTCTCGTATATATTTT